>JAJIBD010029184.1:0-27110 GCA_021461705.1 Cryptotis parvus
TGTTGCAGGACTCCTTTTGGGGACTTCCGCTGCATTTGGCTCCAAACATTAGCACAGTAAAGGCCCTAGGTGAGATGCAGGGAGGGATTACCTAAGGGCATTGGACCCTCCCTGCTTTCCATAACAATGGGAGGAAGGTCTGAGTTACAGGGATATAAACTAGCCGGTTCCCCTCTCCCTTCCTTCTTCCCTTGTGGGATCTCGCCTTGTGGAGCGTTCATTCCCCTTGGAAACTTTTACACGTGGTGGTCGCCATCTTGGCCTACACGCGGCTGGGGTTCTAGCCTGGAATCCTAAGCATCGGGTTTTTTCCTTTTGCTGATTTGTATGCCTGAACCTGTGATAAGTAAAGCCTTTTAAAACTGCATCAGATTCCTGAGTTTTCATCCGTTCCTCGCCGGCTTCAGAGGTAGAAGGGAACTCGCTTCCCGGCACTGTCGGGGACCCGGCGGAGCACCCCAACATTTGGCGTCCCTGGCTTGGGGCACCACGGACATCGTCTGGTCTAATTATCATTGGACAGAGATCATCTGCCTCCGAACCATGAGTAAAATGATGGATATCTCATGGTATAGATACATTGTATCTTTTATTGGCTCAGAACCATACATAGCCCAGTCTATAAAGTTCCTTTCTGAGAACTACTCTATCTTTTCACAAATCATCTGGGTCCTTGCGATTTTTAAACTGTACCTTTGTGTAAGGGCAATGTTTAATAGAGAGAGGGAAGAAAGTAATAAATTGAATGCAATCTTAAGGGACGAGGTTTACTCAGCGATTAAAGAAATAAGTGAGAATCATAAAACTACAGGTAGACTGGTCTTAAAGCTTGAGAACAGAATTATTAGACGAGAGTTTAAAATTTGAAAAGAAATTAGAAGAACAGGAAAGTAAAATTATTAAAACAGGATTTAAAATTTGAGGAAAAAATGAGGAAGATTTAAAATTCAAAGAAAAATTAGAAGAACAGGATTTAAAATTCAAAGAAAAATTAGAAGAACAGGATTTAAAATTCAAAGAAAAGTTAGAAGAACAGGAAAGTAAAATTATTAAACAGTATTTAAAATTTGGAAGTAAAGTTTGAAGAGCAGAAAAAGGATATCGATAAAATCAGCACTATCTTAGAGGAAGAAATTGACAAACAGAGAGATAGAATAGATGGACAGAAAGAGGAGGTTTGGAAGTTACACATAAGATTGAAAGAACAAAAGGAAGCAATATATAGGAAACTTGAAAACTTAAACCAAGAAATGGATGTGTTACGCAGGGGAGATTTCTGATTTCATAACTTATCAATCAGGACCTAAGCGCATACCCAATACTAAGGCGTGAACCAACTAAAAGCCTTTCACAAACACGCCCCAAGGCTGTAGACTTGAAAAAGGTGTATACATTCCCAGCAAAAAAATCTAAAAAAGAATTCTAATGTGGCTGATAACTTAGAGGAGGAACAGGAAAACCCAGAGGAGGCAAATTCCCAAGCTGAAAATCTCCCCAGAGTTAATACCCTCAATGGGGTAGATGTTCCTATGCCAGATACTACAAGCTCTGATGAGGAAGAACTGGAGGAACAGGTTAGCTCGAATCAAAGAGCAAAGTGCAGCAATCTTTCTCATGACCAATCTAAAGATAAAGTAAAACCGATTCTTGAAGACTTAAAAAATTGAGTCAATAACCCCGTTTAGGAAGGCTTGCCGACAGGTTTGGAAATATCAAGTCCTTATACTTTAAAATATTTATCTGATTGGAGCGAAAATAGTCAGTAGGTATTGGGAGACTTTTGAAATGGTAGCCCATACTTGTCTAAACAAATCACAGTACATGCAATGGCAAATGTGGTATGCAGATGGGGTTAACCGGAATATTGCCACTTTAAGAGAAAAGGAATCAGGCCATACTATAACTTTTGCCATGCTAAAAGGTGAAGGTGAATGGAAAAAGAAAGCAAAACAAGCGACATTACCTGAACCTATTTTAAAATTTGTTCGGGAGACAGCATTAAAAGCGTGGGAAAGAGTAGGTTCCGACCCAGAATTTCTAGGTAGCTATACGGAAAATTTACCAGGGTCGTGATGAACCATACTTTGATTTTGTTGGGAGATTATGTGAAACAATCCAAAGACAGGTTCAAGACCCAACCACTCAAGAAGTCCTAAAACGAAACTTAGCATATGAGAATGCTAATCAAAAAATGTCGAGCATTACTATATAGTATTAAGGAAAAGGATGACCTCATGGGGGTATCTAAAGGCCTGTAGAAATGTCGGTTTAACCTCCCATAGAACACAGGATGATATAGAGGCTTATCCCATACAGCAGGAGGATCAGGAGAGGGATGAAATGTCAAACAGCTTTAGGGGAGAAACAATAAACTTCAAAGGATAAACAATAATCGGAGAAACTATTCTAATAATCGCAACTCCACCCCTCGGAGGGCCCCACCTGGACCATGCCCAAGGTGCAGAAAAAGGAAAACATTGGGCCAGAGACTTTGGGTCTTTGAGGCGAAGTCAGCCTCAGTCTTCATCTGGACAGATAACCTGCTTTAGCTGCGGAAAGAAGGGACACACCCGTAGAGATTGCCCATCTTCTAAAACTATCAATACAGGGCAACATTCTAATAATCCCTTTATAGGAAATGATACATGGACCCCCTCCCAGGTTCCACAAGCTCCGCAGGCTCAAATAACATCTATGCCTCCCTAATGCGGGAAACTGGGTGGGGGCCAGCCCCAGGCCCAGTTGAATCCAGGGGCACTCTCCTTCATTCCACCTGCCCAGTATCCTCCGAATCAGAATCCACAGAATTACAGTCAATAAATGCTCTCTGGCCTACCCCATCAGGCAATGGCAGTCTCGACATTCTCTGCCCTAAGACTGTCACAATATACCCAAGTCAAGACCCCTACATGCTAAAAACAGGGATAAAAGCACCTGCTCCCCAGGTAGTATGGATTTAATTCAGGGAGCGATTGGCTGAAATTTAAAGGAATTATGGTGCATTTCGGACTTCTGGATCCTGAATCTCATGGAGGAGATAATACTGTCAATATCTGTGCCAACTAAATGGACTTTTTAAAAAGGGGAACCACTTGCTAAACTATTATTATTTTTTGAGGATCCGTGTAGTCAGTCCGAACACCCTACAGCTGGTGGCTTAAACAGTACCAACCATTCTGCCAACTTCATTGTTGGTTATGCAGCCACACAGAAACAAACCCACCAGCCACCTGCTAACTATCTAGTTGGGTACACCGCCAGAATTTCTCAGGCCAAGCGGCGGTTATACCCATCGAAATTTATAAAAAGGAAATTCAAAGGCATGTTGGATACAGGGGCAGACATATCCATAATCTCCACCAAGTATTGGCCCTCTAACTGGGCCCTAAAGAAAGTGTCCCATAGCCTGAGCGGGGTAGGCAAATATCTCCTCCTCTCTTCTCCGACAGAGTGCCAGGTGGCTGCCGTGTATTGGCCCTGAAGGGAATGTAGCCATGGTCCAGCCTTATATAGTCCCTATGCCTTTAACTTTATGGGGTCGAGACATGCTGGAGCAGTGGGGGCAGTAATCCAATTCCCCGTCTAGCACCAATTCCAGCTCTCCATAATAAGCCTAACACCGGGAGTAACGCTTTTTTTTATTGGGGCCGCTGTGGTTAAGCGCCCACTACCTATCCGTATTCAGTGGAAGTCTGACAAACCTATATGGACACCACAGTGGCCCCTCAATACCAAAAAAGTTAGAGGCGCTAACAAATCTAGTGGAAGAACAGCTGAAATTAGGACATATTGAGAAAACGTTTTCAGAATAGAATTCTCCTGTTTTTTGTAATACAGAAAAAATCAGGCAAATGGCGTTTGCTGATTGACTTAAGGGAATGTAAATTCTACTATGGTCCCCATGGGAGCCCTACAACCTGGGCTCCCCTCTCCAGCAGCTATTCCTAAGGATTGGCCGCTAATTATCATAGATTTAAAAGACTGCTTTTACAGCATACCTATCCACCCAGATGATCGGAAAAAGGTTTGCATTTTCAGTCCCTTCCATTAATCATAAAGGTCCTTTACGTAGGTTTCAGTGGACAGTATTGCCCCAAGGGATGACTAATTCACCTACGATGTGTCAACACTTTGTTGATGAGGTTTTTGCGACCCATTCGTGCTAGAATTTCCTGGTGCATGCATCATCCACTACATGGATGATATCCTGCTAGCTTGTGATAATTCCAGAGATCTCCAGAATTTATATAATGATGTAATGACAGTTTTACCAGAGGCTAGCTTACAAGTAGCTCGGAAAAAATTCAGATGCAGCCTCCATATAAATATTTGGGCTATGCTCTTGACCGCACTACAGTGCGTCCTCAAAAAATTTCCACTAGTCAGAAAGGGCTCAAAACCTTGAATGATTTTCCAAAACTGCTGGGGATATCAACTGGGTGCGCCCCTCCCTTGGTATTCCTAACTGTGAGCTCAGTAACCTGTTCCACACCCTTGAAGGTGATCCTGCTTTAAATAGCCCAAGGCAGCTAACTCCTAAAGCTCAGAAGGAATTAGATTTTTTTCATGGATCGGCTTCAAAAATCTTACCTCTCCAGATTTAATCCCGGAGAAAAGGTATGGTTCTTGGGCTTCAACACTCCCGAGTCTCCAACTGCTGCTATAGCCCAATTATCTGGACCGTTAGAATGGGTTTACTTACATAACAAGCAGAATCGTACTGCTACACCTTACCTTGAGATGATAGCTAACCTTATAATTAAGGGAAGATCAAGAACCCAAGTATTACTTGGACATGATCCCCATGTAATTGTACTACCTGACCCTAAAAAAAGAAATTGAAGCTGTTTTACCACTCAGTGAAATCCTTCAGAGAGCTTTAGCAGATTTTTTCAGGAGAAATATCTTATCATTACCCAGCTGGAAAAACCTGGGAATTTCTGAAAAGGACACCTTTTGTAATTTCCACCATTGTCCGCTCCTCTCCCATTCCTGATGCTCCAGTGTATTATATTGATGGCTCCTCATCAGGAAGGGCTGGAATTACAGGTCCTTCGTTGACCACTACTGTGCATACAAATTATAAATCTGCCCAACAAGTGGAACTCGCCACCCTGATACATTTACTATCCCATGTATCTGGCCCATGTAATGTGGTGAGTGATTCTGCATATGTAGTTGGTTTATTTCCTGGAATTGTCACTGCTTCTTTAAATGCCCATAGTCCTATAATTCAGGAGCTACTCTATAAACTACAAGATCTCCTCCGAAATAGAACATTCCCTATATACATCTCCCACATCCTTTCTCACAGCCGACTCCCCGGGCCAATGGTTCGAGGAAACGAAGCAGCAGATCTCTTGGCAGCACCAGTATTTAAATCAGCTGAGGAAGAGCACCAGACTCTACATACAAATGCCCGCCGCCTTCCTATACACCATGGCACCCCATGGAGACAAGCTAGACAAATTGTCCGCAACTGTCCTGTCTGTGCTCCTTTACATTGTACATCTCATGTAGCAGGAGCAAATCCTCGAGGTTTACAGACAAACCAATTGTGGCAGATGGATATAACTCATACTAACTTATTTCCCAACAAACCTTTCCTTCATGTGGTCATCGATACATATTCCCGGTTCATATGGGCTGTTCCTATGACGTCTGAAAGAGCTAAATCTGTTTGTTCATTTTTACTCCAGTGCTTCTCCGTCATGGGTATTCCCCATACCATAAAAACAGATAATGGTCCTGCTTACACCAGCAAAACCTTTAAATCCTTTTGCGAGAATGGCAGATCAAACATATTACAGGAATTCCATATAATCCACAAGGACAAGGAATAGTTGAACGTGCCCACAGAACGCTTAAAACTCAGCTATTAAAAGCAACGAAAAACAAGTATGCCTCCAATGGATTCTTTATCTTTAACATTATTCACCTTAAACTTCTTAAATATACCTCCAAGGAGATCCCTATACCGCGGCTGAACGTCACTTTCAAGAAGATATGCAAACTCAAAAAACAGTCAATTCACCTATCTGGGTGAAAATTGATGATAAATGGATTGCAGGTCACCTCCTCATTCTGGGAAGAGGCTATGCTTTCATTTCTACAGACGATAACTCTGCCAAGAAACTCTGGGTTCCTCTGCGACTTGTTAAGACTAGAATTCTCCAAGAATCAGAAAACAACTAATTCTTTCAATATAAAGTCTTAAATTTTAAATTGCAAATTGCTGTTTAAACTTCCTGGATTGGTTCATTTTAATAATGATCTTGTTTTGCAGTCTGTGATCATGGTTCATGTCTAATATCTTGCCTTACAGCCTAAATATTTTCTTTCTTACAAAAAAAAAGGTGGAAGAATGGGTGGACTCTGAATATAGTGCTCATTACAAAAATGTTTGCTAAATCAATGAAAAATTGTTTTTCTAATGATTCTATTCACAGGATGAGATATTTGAATCCAGTAAACCTGCGCTACAGTGCTCAATACTCCGAGACTCCTAAAACAGTGCTCGCTAAAAATTTAATAATTTGCAAAACTAATTTTTCCCAATGCTCTATTCACAGGAAAAGACACTTTCTCACCATCATTTGCCGGCTTTATATTCATGAAGCGCTTGACTCGTTACTCATTTATCACCCTAAATGGGTCACATATACAGCTGTAAGATATTGATCTATCAAATGTATGTGTGCGTGTGTGTGCATGTGGTGGCCACCATTATGTTTGTGATTAATGTTGTGTCTATGTTATGTCTCAACTACTGCCTTCTCAATTTCTGACCACTACAAACCTCTATTACATTCATCAGCTCCACTGCTGATCCACTAGATTTATCCATTTTAAAATCATCAATTCTCATACTTATTTCCCTGCTCCACCCATGTTGGAGCTTCTTTATGTTCTTCTCTCCATCCCAGACTTGGATCCCTACAAAGCCTTAAAATCTCTACTTGTGATTAACCTCAAAAAGTGTTTTTGTCTCGCCTAAAATTAAGCTACAGGGTACAGTTACCGGTGCCAGTGTTCCCTTGGTGAAGAAGCCCTGCAAGACACCCACACCGATGTTCCAGACACCTGCTCCAGCGCTCAAGACTCCTGTTCCAGAGTTCAAGATATCACACCCGATGTTCCGGACACCTGTTCCAGCACTCCAAGACTCCTGTTCCAGAATTCGAGATACTTGTTCCAGAGATCCTGAGACCCGATCCAGTGTTCCTGACAATTCAACGAGTTCCTGATCGCTGCTCTCCAGAGACTCACACTCATATGATCACCGCTATTGCTGTTCCAGAAGTAGCCCCACAGACTTTGTTCCAGACACCCGACTTTACATAAAATATAGCAAATTGACTCTCACAAATTATGGACAGTGCAAACTATAGTCCGTTATAATCAGACAGCTAGAAACACTTTGTCTTGAACTTTGCTTTGGGTCCAAAAACAAGTTAGGATCCTAAAGTAACATATATTATCATTTTGTAATTCGAATTGTTTTTTCTTATCTTAATTTTCTGTACATTACTAAATATTTCTTACCTTTTCAATTTTTATTAGTAAACTAATCAGGGAGTTGTTGCAGGACTCCTTTAAGGGCCGCTGCATTTGGCTCAAACATTAGCACAGTAAAGGCCCTAGGTGAGATTCAGGGAGGGATTACCTAAGGTCATTGGACCCTCCCCTGCTTTCCATAACAATGGGAGGGAAGGTCTGAGTTACAGGGATATAAACTAGCCGGTCCCGCTCTCCCTTCCTTCTTCCTTGTGGGATCTCGCCTTGTGAGGCGTTCATTCCCCTTGGAAACTTTTACACGTGGTGGTCGCCATCTTGGCCTACACGTGGCTGGGGGTTCTAGCCTGGAATCCTAAGCATCGGGTTTTTCCTTTTGCTGATTTGTATGCCTGAACCTGTGATAAGTAAAGCCTTTTAAAACTGCATCGGATTCCTGAGTTTTCATCCGTTCCTCGCTGGCTTCAGAGGTAGAAGGGAACTTCGCTTCCTGGCACTGTTGGGGACCCCGCGGAGCACCCGACACATACCTAAACCACAAACCTTATGAACATTTTTTATCCTATGTATACATAACTATGATAAAAGTTTAATGTTAAATTAGTAAAGGATTAAATAATGAAAATAAAAAAATGAGCTACACAACTACTAAATTTCTATGTTTATGTGGTCTCTCAAAATCTTATTCTACTGTACTCAACCTTCTGGGATGTGTTGAAATGTTTACACATTTCAGCAAAAGACAAAAGTAAACTAGATAAAGGGATGATTCACATATGGGGTAGGATAGAGCAAGCTACAAAAGATTTATTGAACTACGAAAATGGTACACAAAAATTCTGGAATTTTTCCCTTTAGGTTTCAGGCTTTGGTTTGCTGTGAGTAACAAAAAACTGTAAAGAGCAAAGGTACAAAGGGAACACTCTACGTACACTGAAAGCTAAGAACCTTCTGACTGTGGAGAAGAATTGCTGAAGGATTTTAAGCACTGAAAGGCATAAAACCTTTGAGAAACACCCTGGTTAGAAAGCTTGAAACTTCAAAAGTGTATGAAAACCTCTTCCAGCATGTAATTAATTACCATAAGCAAATTATTATATACTAATTCTGCATTATTTTGACACATTTGAATTATAATAAGTGAAAATATAATCTAATTTTAAACACTCGATGTAAAAGTGAAAGGTCTGGAAGGTTATGTGCTCCTCCACAATAAATGACTTAGGAATCTGGGGTTACTTGTAAAATTCCATAATTAATTCAGTTACTGTAACAAATCTCCTTTTTGTGTTATATATAATATATGATACAATAATATATTTTTGTGTTATATATTATATATAATAATAGCATAATATATATGCTATTATTTCTGCTTTTCCAGAGAAATCTGACTGTCAAAGGGATGTTGTGATGATTAAATGAATAAGTCACTTGTATTACTTGTATCACTTGTCTTCCCATTGTTCATCGATTTACTCGGGTGGGCACCAGTAATATCTCCATACATCCTGTCGAGAGCAAGTGTAGCCAAAGGGCATCTACTCGCTCCAGGAACATGAAGAGCCTCAAACCATTCCTTCAGGTCATGGGAATGAGGCCTATAATTGATACTGTTTTTTTTTGGCATAGCAAATGCAACATGGGTAGCTTGCCAGACTCTGTGTAGGTATTAGACTCTCAGTAGTAGGCTCTCATCTCCAGCATTTACTGATGAACCTCAATGGGGGGAGATCGGCTTTTCCCTTGGGTGGAACTCTGAGGAGCTGTGGAGTCCGGATGTTGAGAATAATTGACCTCATGGTGTGGGGGTTTCTCTGGCTTCTTGTTAGGCTCACTGGGATGATGGGCCATGGCTAGAAACTGCCTAGAACTGTATACAGTGCATAAATGTGAAAGATCCTAGGAAGGAAATGGTCCTAACTTCCAGTATTAACTAAGACTCTCCATGGCTGTGCTGGCAACACTGGAAGAGAGACACTCTAGATTCAACCACTCCAGACCCACAGCTGTGCTGCTCAGCCTCATGTGGAGCAGCCTATGGAGTTCCAGAGGACGGTAAATGACTCAGCTAGCCACTGGCTGAGTCCAACATAGCAAATAAACAAATATTACATGAAAATCACAGAGACTCATAAAGTGCCCAAGAAATGTCAACTCATTATGTTCAGCTCTTAACAAAATATAGTACATATATAATGCACCTTTATGTAACCAACACATATAATATTCTCAACTACTATTTACCATTATTGGTAGTATGTAATTATAATGATCATAAAGCACTGGGCAGTCAGTATTCAACGAGTTGTGTGTATTAAGCAGAAGAAATTGGAGAACATTTAAAGAGATGACATGAAAAAGGTTATCAATAAAGTCCTCATGGACACAGAAATGGGCATTACTACTTGGAGATTAAAACTCTCACTATTTACTTTTATATTTTAATATGAAACAACATGGTAAATTTGCCTAGTCCTTTAGACTATTTCTCTCACTATATTGTCAAGCCTTTTGGGACTAAAACTGTGTTTATTAATCCCGGCTGTTTTTTCTTGGACTAAAGCTGTGCCTTTTTATATAGAAGTCACTCCATAAATTACTGATTATTTAATGTATGAACAAACAAATTGATTAGCATTATTATTCCATATGTCAAGCCAATTTTTCAAGTTAGTGAAACACTATAGTCTAGTTGTCAGTAAACAGAGGCCTTAACACTACTTGCTCCTTTTTTTATAATCATGTTGGTGCTACAATTTTCCAAATAGGACAAGAAAAGTCATATATAAAATATTTTGTTTATTCTCCTCAAAGCAGATCATCCAGACTCATGGCAGTTCTAGATATAAACATTCCTGTAATGAAGGACTCTAATCTCCAATTGCCCAGGTAGTTTTATGAATTTATATTCCATACCCCTGCCCAGAGAATGGAAAGACATATGAAATTATGTCACTTACAATTTCCAATCTTGGATTTTTATCCTTCTTGCTATTTCCTATTGATCTAGGCAAAAGCACAGAGAAAGCTGGCACTCAAAGGAAAGCTCTGGAATTCAAGAGGGAAAAGACCCTGTGATATTATGACACATTGTTCTGCTGATGAGTCCAACTTCATTTCATGCCCAGTGGCATTCTGTCCTTGACCCTCCTCATTTTCATTTTTAATAGAAAAGAGTCCTCTTAATTGTGATAATGCATGAGAATGACAAAGTTGGAACTTCTAAAGCACTGAAGGTCTGAAGCATTCAAGATATAATGTCCCTAATTCACCTCTTTGAGTGGGAGATAGTAGGATGAACAAGGATTTGAGATTAATAATAAACCATTTGCATAGTATTATTAAAAACACAACTTTCTTAATATTGTGTCAGGCTAAAGCAGAAAGAAGCAAAAACTTAGGCCTGTTCAAGGAACCGTTAAGCTTTTTCTCTATAAGAAAGAATTGGCTAAAGTATTAAAGACAATATCCTAAGGATTGGACTTCTTCATCATTTGTCTGTGAAGTCTTATGTGTAGTGCAGGGCACTGTAGCAGATAGTAGATTATAGGAATTAAATGTTGGTTAGTAACAAATGAGTAGATTAAACTAGAACTAAAATAACTCCTAGAATTGGACAGACTTAAATCTCAGATCTGTCATTTTATAGATGGCATGATTCTACAAAATTAACTTTATATTTATAAGTGATAAAAAAATTTTCTCGTCTTACCTTGAAAATAGAACTTGTAAACAATAGCTTTGGTAGAGCTAAAACACCTAATACAGCACCAAAAAGCTACTGCTGAATAGGTGCTTATTCACTTGTGATTATTGCTGAGATTATACCTTAGCTCATTGAGCAAAGCTATCTCACTTTTGGGATCAGGGATGTGACTCAACAATAAAGCACTTACCTAGCATTTGTGAAGCCCTAGGCTGAATTCCCAACACTACCCAAAAGTTGAGAAGTAATAAAACACTATCTCACTTTTCTATAACTGAAGGTACCTGGACAAACATAATGTAGAGGAAAATCCTCAAGTGTCCCCAGAAGTAGACCCTGTTCACTAGAGTAGGCCTACTCAGATCTTCTCCTCTGAAACCTCTCCCACTCCTGTTCTACAGCTCTCAGACTGTCCTTAGCTGTTCAGTCTGTAACACTGATTCCTGGCACATTTTCATATATAGCTATCTTAATTGATACCCTAGACATATGAACAGAAGTTCAACAGTTAGTAGAGTGATGCTAAAGGGTTATGAGCCCTGAGGCAGGTAACAAAATGTACTCATTACATGTTTTTATGACATATCTCAAGTTCATGCCCAAGTCAAGGAGGCACTAGCTAGATGAGTTATGAAAAAAACTTTCTGAAGCACAGATTTAAATTTTACTTATCATTGACAAGGTTATTTTATGAACAACATGAAAAGAATGTAGGATGTGTTAAACACATTCTACATTCAGGCAAGCACTGAACAAATACCTAATACCTGATTTCAACATTTTTTTGTCTTCTGAAGTTGATATTAGGCCCCTAACATTGGGTGCAGACATTTTACTGCACTCCTATTATGTCCTTCTAAAATATTTCTAAAACTATTTGAAGTTCACACTGCTTCATTAAGCATTAAGATGAATCACCCTTTAAATCATAATTCTTTTTAGTTTGCAAAGAATTGATCATTTCTGTCACTGGACCTAAGAAAACCTCAACTCTTTAAATAGTAGCTTTCCTTATGGAGCTAAAGAAACTTCATCAACAGCCCTCAACAACTGCTACAATGACTTATTCTCTCAAAATCTCCAGAGGGCAAGATCACTGTAATTTGCTCCTAAATTTATCTGACTTGTGATTCCAATTTAGCCAGAATTATGAAATGTCCCTTTGAATTAAGTAAACTACAGTGGCTCTTGTGCCATCTACAGGATGACAATACATCCCATTAGACCCGCTCTACAGATTTCGCTGAAATCCAAACTCATCTGTAATGATTCCACAGTTGGCACCACTCCCCCTCATCAGTACCAAACGTCTATTGATGGAAAGCAGGCATCAGCAATCAATATCAAATGTTAGCTTTCCTTCTCTGGCTTGCAGAAGGGTAGGATTATTTATTGCTATTGATAGCTCCAGATCTTACGTCAAAATATAAGAGAAAGCCACGGTACATGACGTTAAGAAGTAGAAATATTACTGAAGTATACTTTGATTATATGTGTTTAATGGAAATAATTAAATTCAAAGACCTAATAAAGTGAAGCATTTTACATTCTTCTACAGGGAAGGGAGCTTTTAAACTGACTAAAAAGTATTTAGGTCTACAGGTGTATTGCAGAATGGAAGGTATTTCATATATTTTTCCTGATTTATGTCATATGATCCTTACTTTGCCCCCCTATTTAAGGAAAGCATTATCTCATTTTTAAACCAGTACATTGAGATTCAGAAAGGCTGTAAAGCCCTTCCATAACTAGACCACTGGATATCGGGAATTAGATGGGGGAACACAGGAGTGTTCTATACCTCAGTTTAGATTCAAGACGGATTTGCCAACCATAAATTGTCGTAAATACATTGCCCAGAGTATTGGGTCTAGGGAGGAACTGTTTTCAATTCTCTTTTTTAATATGATTCAATTATTTCAACATTGACTGAATAGCTGCTCTTTCAGACTTTTATCATTATGAGAGTCTATCATAGCATAATATACTTTTAGACTATGGTTCTACAGTCAGCTTCTCATTGTACTTGAATTTTTTGCCTTCAACTCTAGATGTGCACATTCAAAATATTTGCACCAACTCCCAGGTTTCCTCATCTGTAAAATTTTTAAGTAATACTGGTGTATAGTTTCTGTGGAAATTGAACAATTTGGCATATAAAAGCGAATCACATCATAGCACTCTATGTTCCCAACACATGGCAGCTGTTATTACTTTTTAAATACAAAGCTGCCTTAAAATTTGACACAATCCAAATGAAGGAGTTGAATTATTCAGTAGCAATATTATTTATTATTATAGGATAATAGAGTACAAGTAGATAAACACTGCTTCTTCAAGACAAGGTAAAGGCTGAATCAAATCATGACTCATCTGGAGCTAGGGGGAATATTCCAGAAAAGAAAAAGAATAGGTGAACAACCTGAGAGTGCCACAAGACTCATAAAGCAAACAGATGGTCAGGAGACGGGTTCTTATTTTCTCTCATTAATCAGAATTTTCTGTTATTACTTAAAATGTCTAAGGGTACCATATGTTTTTACTAAAGTTTATATCATCACTAACATTGGGGAAATGATGTGGACCAATGTTCAAACTATTTTAGATGTAGAATTTCCCAAACTTTTTTCAATTTTTTAGCATATAAGTCCTTGTTCTTCAAACTACTTTTCCTCGTTGGTAGCCGAAGGCCTTGCCTCCATTTAAAGACACAGTTTGTACTGGAGTTTCCCTGATTCTAATCATTGGTTCTGTGGGTGGAAAGTTTGCCACTAATGACCACAAAGAAAAAAGCTGAAAAGAAGCATGCAACTCCCATAATCTATGCTACTCCACATCTTCTAAGCACATAATCCAGCTGAGCTAAAATTGGCCTCCTTTGATTCAGACCCAAGAAACCCCAGGTCCCAGCAGCAGAAGCGAAGCAAAGATGAAGGTCCAGAGCACTAAGTAGCAGCCACAGCCAATCTTGCCTCATCCTGGTTCTTGTGCATGTAAAATGAAACACTCTCATGACCCTTTGGGCCATTAACTCCCCTATATTCCTGACATTCAATTTCCTAAGCAGAAAGTAGCTACTATATGAACCTCTACCAAGCCAATCTATTTCTTTATGGAGAAATCTCCAACCCTCATTTTCCCAAGGAAATGTTTCAGATGCAGAAAATAGATTCATCACTATTGATGGATTTCATATAAAGAAGAGCGTATAGAAGAAACGTCTAATAGAACAGATACAGATTCTCAAATAAAAAATCATATCAGTCTGTGATCCAATGCCTTTATAAGAATGTTCTGGGATCCTTGAGAACTCTTACTCCTCCCTAGACTGAGAATATCCCATTTTTTTCAGTTCTTTCTCATCTTCTCCTGGCTATTTGCTATTTATTTTATTCTCCTTTATTTTTATCCCTCTTTCCTTGAAGCAGATACTTCCTCCTTCTCAAATAGCCTATTTGCTTTTCTTTGTCTATCTCAGTTTGACTTCTTTCTTCTTTGATTTCTTTGATTTCTTTCTGGCTTTAGCATGGGTGTATATATATATATATATATATATATACATACACATATATATCATGAGTCTTTTCAAATATATATTCATTCAATATATGTTTTATTCTCTACACTTCTCTGCATAAAGCTGCAGTTGGGATCTTTTCCAAAGCTAATTTTGTGTCTTCAAAACTCCTACAAGAAGCTAGGTAAGATTGGAGGCAAGCCTTGACATTCAAAGCGTTCTGGAAGATTTACTCTTACTGAGTCCTTATTCCCAAGATGGTTGCCTTTCTCTTGTTAGCAGAAGGCTGGAGAAGATCAAAGAAAGATATAAAATAATTGCTGATCTTTGTCATGCGAGAGTAAATTTTTCATGTGAATAGTCCATTTGTTTTTAGATGAGGTCTTTGGGGTGGCAACCTTTGGTGGTTGCTCTGGTAGCTTCAACAATGCCACCAGCTGGGCTTCATGCTGCCACCTGCTGCCCCACCTGTATTTTCCCCATACTTTATTTCTCAAACCCCTTTACTAAGACTCAAATTACCACGGAACAAAAGAAAGCAAAATGTGTTGCCAAACCTCTTTGTCAATGAAAGAATTCCTGTGATGCAGTTAAGCCTGTCTTTACAGAATTAAAGTCAGCTACTTGTCTACATTTCTAAATAACTATTCTGTCAAAGACCAAGACAGAAGATGTGTTCCACATTTAATCATTCTTTACCAACCTAAAAAATGTCAGTAACTGACACCATATAGTCGCATAAGAAATAGTAGCTTTCAAGCCACAATAGTGGCTTGAACCCCTCTGTAGTTGATACCAAAGCGTAATTGGGAATTAAGATGAACATGCAATTGTCTGTCACTATGTACTATTACTAGTTTCCCATGTGCCTGGGGAAAGAGAACCCAAAACCCCCTTACTGAACTCCTCAAAGCAATATTAAACTATCTGACTGGCTCTAGCCTTCTTGTTTTCCCTTCCTTAATTTTCAACAAAGCAACTCCTATTTTCATGTACTTGTATAAACAGGAACTGTTTTTAATTGTGTGAAATTGAAAGTTTCTTCTGCCATACTCAAATCTTTTGCATTTGACCACCATAATTTATGCAATAGCAAAAATTGACTTAAAGCTAAATCAAAGTGTGTTAATACTAAAATATATTGAATTTGTTTTCTTTTAATTTTTTATTATACTACTGTGCAATATACAATTACAAAGATGTTCATGTTTGGGTTTCAGTCATACAGTGATCTAGCACACATCCTTCTACCATGCCCATTTCCCAACACCAATGTCCCTTGATTCCCTCCCCACCTTCCACCTTCCTTCTCTTACACATTGTGGCTTGTAATACATACATTTAGAGATTTTAATGTATATTCCTTTACCTACATTCAATGCCCAGTTCTAGGCTGGTATTGTCATTTCCAACAATTATTAGTACACTGTTCCTGAATTTGATTCTTAGGACTCTGGACCTTCACAGAAAAATTCATCCAGAATAATCTTAATTTGAGTATATTTTAATGTTTAAGAAAATATAAATAGATAACAAGTCACCACTTTGGTAGATCAGAGTCCTGGGAAGTTAAATCCTTTTTATGTTGCTTCTGCCTTCTTCATTCCTTCCAGCACAGAGAGCGAGAGGAAGCAAGAAAGTCACCAGAACTCCTTGCCAGTATAATATAATGGCTAAATACTTTAAAGACAATCACAGGATCTCCAGAGACCAGGCCTTTCACTTTTAAATGACTATGGACTCACTTAAGCGTTTGTTCACAGAGGACCAAAAGTCTATGATGGATAATGTAAGTCAGAACTAAGTAATGGTTCACCGTAGCCTAGTTAATAGTTAGACAAGCTGTTCACGTTTGATTAGGGTGTTCTTTTCCATTGCTATAATTGTATGATAATTAACTCAACAGACTCACACCTCATTGGGGAAAAATGTGTACATTTTGAAGTTTCAGGAATAAAATCCACATACCAAGAGCAAGCCTGAAATTGTACTGTGAGTTTCCTATTCAGTCATAAAGATTGAACTATTAGGTGTGTGACACGTGAATTTTTGTCTCTAAATTAGCTGGTGAGTTTCCTTAGCTCTGACTTCGTTTAAAGACTGTGTGCCCAAAAGTGCTCTGCTTCGACAGCTGTTGATAGATTAGAATTGTCAAGGGACAAGCAGCATGAACATCTAATGTAATCTGACTTTGAAACTCAACTGGAGATGGAACACATGAGGTTACATTAAAAGAAAAG
This sequence comes from Cryptotis parvus, assembly GCA_021461705.1. Classification (NCBI taxonomy): domain Eukaryota; kingdom Metazoa; phylum Chordata; class Mammalia; order Eulipotyphla; family Soricidae; genus Cryptotis; species Cryptotis parvus. Next base: position 16,982 of record JAJIBD010029184.1, read on the forward strand.
GCTTCTATTCATATAGGCACCATCCCATGGTTGGGCATATCACATAATGGAAGGAAATTATTTTTAAGCAGATGGCAAGATATCACAGTGTGCGTCCAAATTAAGTCATTTATAAATTGGCTATACTGATAACCATGAAGATTGTTTCTCTCCTCTGACCTCTTATAAACTTATCTCTATCACAGCAAAAAAATCTTTTACTGTCTCACAGTTATGCTAATTTACAAGGATACTTTTATTGTTAAAAAGTAAAAGGAACAGTAATGTTAGAGCAACGATTCCCATATGAATCTTTTCTCAGATCTTGTTAGTTCTGTATTAGTCCATCGTCTGTGTTCAACACATATATGAAGTCATCTCTAGACTTCTACCTCAATGCTGGCTTCTTTAAGAAGCAAACCTTGACCTTAAATATTGGCTAAATTACTTCTACTCTCATTTATAGAGTTTTCTACGCTTAACCTTAGAAGATATATGAATCCTATATGGAAACTATCTTCTTGCCTGATTGTGTGTGGTGTGTTCTCAAAAAAATATTTTAAGTCAATAAATAATCAAATGCAATTACTTTTCTGTTTTAGAAAACAATAATGATATAAGGGTATTTGATAAACAAAAATATGTACCATTATATCCCCTGGTTAAAAAGTATTATTATTATTGCCCCATCTTTCACAGTCTGATTACATGATAATTTAGAAAGCTAAACACAATATCTTAGAATATCAGCAGAGACTGGCATAATTCAGGGAGGGAGGAAGTGGTAGAAAAAGACAATTCTAAAGTTTTGAAAGGCCATTATAAATTTGTTTGAAGAGATAGACAGGAAACAAGTCATTTCTAGTAAAGGCTCTTCTTTCAGTCAGTCACCTGAAGAATCTAGACTCCCTAATAGAGTTGACTAAGGCACTAGAGTCAGAACAGGATTAGTTTTTCTGCCATCTATTGGAGAATTTTAGGGATTCATTGTCATAGAGGAAAACTTGCTTTGGGGGCATATACAGAATAATTGATTTAGAATAATTAATAGTATTCCCTGTTCTTTTACTTCCTTTGTACCTAATACATTCATATTTCTCCTACTGAAAAAGGAGAAATAAGTCCTACTATTATATCTCTTTCTACCCTTGCAAGGATTTTCTCTTGTTTCTAGTTCACTCATAGATATGAACCCTTCCCCTAATTTCTCCTTAGAGTAATTGTGACAATTTGAAGAGATATTTTATGGAAAATAACCAGATCCATTGTTCAATAACTAGAGTTATTATCTTGTTCATCTCAAGTCAGTATTTTTTATAATTCCATACATCTTAGGAAATGTAACCAAGAACACTCACATCTCATATTTTTTCCTAACATAGTTACATTGTTTAAAATGTTTGCCACAGTTGTCATTCTGTTTCTTCCTTCCAGGCTGGCTGTCAGTCATGCTGCCTGAAGACAACATCTTCCTTCTTCAGTAGCCACATATAGAACTACTTATTTATTATCTCCATCAAAGGATAATTTCAAGGCATAAAGTGGCAACATTTGGTATTGCAAATCTTTCAGACACCTAGGACCTTTCAACTTAGCTCCTGTCTGCTGGATGAGGGTCTATACTGGTACATAAATGATTTTCAGGAAGATAAAATACGTATGGTCCCCTTGAGCAAACACTATAATTAATTCTTTGCCTGTCTAAAGAATTCTAAACGATTCATTAAGAACACTACCATTTATGCACCACAAGAGGTGATATTTCACTTGAATATCTACCTACATAGTTACTACAACATATTTGCCCTATAAATGTGCACTGCATTTTAAGATAGGTTTTATTTAAAGAAACTAAGATAATAGTGCTTGCAATAATCTACAGCTCATTCAATTAAGTCAAAGGATAATAAGTTAGACAGACATCTGACTGTCATAATAGATATATCTCTACATACTTGTTTATGTTTCTGTCTTCTCAAAACCAGGAGATTGTTTATTTTTAGAATTTGATAGCCCTCACCTAGTTCAGAATCTGACTGTTAACACTAGGCAATGTTTAATTAATTAACAAATGAATATGTGAGTTAATTAAGGATGATACAAAGTGCCTTTGCCTTTTATAACAAGTACAATTTAAATTTAGAAGAAAGAAAAATATAAACAAATTCAGGTAAAGCACAATTATCAAATGTACTGATTGTGTATTGCAAGATGTGTTATCTTGGAAAAGACATGTTGAAGGATGAGTTTCAGACCTTATCTGAATCTTGTCCCTACTTACAGCTAAACATCATCATTATTAACTTAATTGTTTTTAAAGAAAAAGTGACATAATTATCACTTAATAATGTCACTTGGTGGACTTCCTGAATCAACCAGATGCCATTGGGCTACATTGGCACGTGATAGGGTCCAATGGAAATGTTACTGGCGCCGCTCGAGCAAATCGATGAGTAACGGGATTCAAGTGATCAAGTGAATGTCACTTGTCTTGTTTTGTCTTCCCATTGTTCATTGATTTGCTTGAGCGGGTGCCAGTAACATATCCATTCATTGGGAATGAGGTCCATTATTGTTACTGTTTTTTGGAAAATACAATACACCACGTGTAGTATGTCAGGCTCTGGCGTGGCTCTGGGTTCATCCTGAAGGCTCAGTCTTTTTCTATGTCAGACCATCCACCATCCAAGGCCCACAGGGCAGAGTCCTGGGTGAAGTCAAGCCTGTCTCCTGTCTTCCACCTGCCTATGCAGCCGGGCACAGCAGCCACACCTGCAACACCTCGAGGTGCAATCACTTAATAATGCTAAATAAAATAATGTTTATAAAGACTTTCATGTGATCCTAGAAAACTGTTCATAAAATGAAAGCTTTTGCTGTGTATACATCATATAAGTATAATAATAGCAGTAACACTAGTTAAGTTAGACTCTGGTTCTAGATTTCTGAGTTTCAGCAAATAGTCAGTAGGGGCGTCTATCATGTGAAGTCATGTCCCCAGCACTGATTAAAGTCAACAGTTACATATTTACATGTTTAATCCTGGAGACAATTGTAAGAGTCACATGGTCCAGAGAATTGAGAGTTTTGAATGTAGGCAATATGAGAGATCATTAATGACACCAGGGCACACATGTCATCTGACAACACAAAGAATGCCTCCACTAGAACAAACAACTGTGTTTATGTATCCAGGAAGAGTGACCTTGCTCACAATAAGAGCTGCAACCCCTATTTCCAAGCAATGAGTCTGTCTTAAGCCCAGAGTGTTTTCAAGAGTAAGATTCTATATGTATTTGTACCAAATTTAGAATGTGGATGAACCAATGAATGAGGACAGCTATGACTCAAACATGGAGTATCTGAGCAGAGCAGAGGCACACTGATAAAAATCACGATTGGCAGGAAGCATCTAGGGCCTCAAGTATGACATGGTGTTAGGGGTGATGATGTGCATCTGAAGTTGGACAAAGGAAAGCTTGTGTGACAAGACCCAATGATATGAAAATAAACTTGGGCATCCATCAAATTGAAATTATGTTCACATGACCAACAACAGTGCATCAATCAAAATGTATATCTAAGTCCAGGATATTGAAAGAAGTCAGAAATATCAGATAGTTTCAAATTCCTTGAGCAATATGTCACTGAAGACCCAAGAAATAATTCTGAAGAAAATACTTCAGATATCATCCACATGCACAGAGAAAGAGAAAGAGAGAGAGAGAGAATGTGTTATGAATATCCATGATTCCTCAGAGTTAGTGTCCTAAAGATATATATCCCCAAATGTGTTCTTTCTAGTATTTTACTATGAGACGTTCTAGGGAAGAAAAAATTGATTCTACATTCAAATATTCAATATATGCTAGACCCTTTAGCTCATTTAAGAAAGTTGCAATGTTGAAATATTAATTATATAAGAACATCCAAAAAGCATGCTTATATTTATTTAATCAAAAAAAACTCCTGATCCTCTAGGGCTGACACCTATCACAGTGCTTAAGATTTCTGGGCTGGTGGGGGAGTAAAAATCTAGTCCAGTACCACTCGTATCAAAATAACTCCATGTTATTTTTCATTTCTATAACATATATCTATATTATCAAAGTAAAATTAAAATTTAGATAAGGTAGTATACATTAAATACCAAGAAAAGTACATGTCATACTCTTTTTTTCAGAAATAGGAGTTAACAAGAGATATGAAGTATAACAGTAACTAAGAAGAATGATATTAGTACAATAAATAATGGGTAATTGATCTGTTAGAAAAAATGTTCTTTGGAGTATTTTTGCTAACATGGTTTTTGCTTTTATATCCCCTATTCAAGATTGTCTTAGGCACACCTTACTGAAAACCAGCGTTATAAAATGGTATGTAGTATTCCCTGGTTTTTCACTATATCTAATATTCCTTATTCCTCCTTAGTTTGAAAGATACCCTCTTTTTTGACACAAAAGCATATACAAAACAACATGTTTGGTGGAAAATAACAACAAATATCACCTCATCTCATTTTCTTTGTTATCTGAGCAGATAAAAAAGAATCGAACTTAGCAATAAGAAATATAATATATAAAAGTATAAAACCAAGAAAGATCTGTTTCCCCCATCTACACCAACATATATATCTATGTGATAATAAGGTCAGCATTGGTCTAGTGCAAGATTGAGTTATGGTCATGCATTGCTGGGTTTTGACAGATCCAGGATTTTTTTCCAGAGCTGAGACATATCTGATCTACCTAGTTTCCACCACTATTTGGATGCAAAATTCAAATTCTTTATTCAATCTGCTTTATGAAAATAGATATAATTACCATTTAGGTAATGGTTACAATACTGGTTTATACCATTTATGTACACAGTTACCATACAACATCACCTTCAAAATGCTTGGGATCCTCCTTGCTGGCCCCAGACTATTAAACAGCCTCTGCCTCCAGTCTTTCAGTGAATGCAGTAGACCTCCACCCAACTGTGTCTCTGTTGAACCAAGAGACTGGCATTGTAGATGTCTCTGCTCTGCTTCCACACAATTTTTTAGTTCTTCAGCAAATCCTATCAATTCTGTCAGCAAAATAGATGTTGCTTACTTCATGTGTGCTACCATAGTCTTTTTCTCTTCTCTCTTCTCTCTCTCTCTCCCTCTCTCCCTCTCTCTCTGTTTTATGTTTCTTCAGTTTGGGGACCTCACTTAGTGGTACTTAGGGTATTACCTGACTCTGTGCTCCAGAATCACTCCTGAGGGTACCTTCAGGACTATATGAGTTATCACAATTTGAGTGCCATTTATAAGGCTTTCCAGCTCACTATCTCTCAAGTCCTGATTACTAAACTTATTACTAAAGTTTCCTCTTAACCAATGCATCCAGTTCTTCCAGCAATCCTTCATCCTTCTAACAAGTTCTCTCTAATGCAAGCTCTTCAGCAATGTACCAGTCCATCGACAGTGTAATTCCAAGTCTTTGCCTTGGCCCCTAACGATCAGCATTCTTTCATACCCTTTCTATCTTATGCTATCCATGACTCAGTTATTTCCTTCCTGTTCACTTGTTGCAGGCCTTCTTGCTTTACCTGGAACATTCATAAATGGAGGGTGATGAGGATCCCGAGATTGATAAGAGTCATGTATAGCTGCATCTTATGATGCATTACTGATATTTGAAGCCTCTGTACTCACCCCAACTTTATATTTTAACTTACATAATGAGCCATTTCTAAGGTTGTGTAGGGAACATTTAGAAAAATTTCCATTTTAGGGATCTTCTTCTATTTCTACATCCTAAATATCTTACTCCAGAAAGCTCCATGACCTGTAACCTCACCACCTTAAGTTCTGTACTACAACAACATTATCCACAAACTCTTTTCCAGATTACATAGTATCCAATAGTACGAAGGACACATATGTTGAGTGAACAAAACATAGAAAACCAAATAGATATGACTCATTAATATGAGTAAGAGGTGGTTCGGAACTTTGAAACTGCTCTCTTAATTTTTTATGACAATTATACGAAATAGGAAATAATATTAGTTCCATTTTTAGAACAGAATTTCAGAATGTATGTTATTTACCAGCCTGCACAAAGCCACTTAGCTGAAAATTCCCATAATGTTTGGCTTTTAACCTACTCTTACACTCATAGTTCATCTGTTTATCAACAGTACACTTTGTGTGACTTGCAAATCTGTCCATTTTTAGTGCATACAGAGCCTATCTTTAACTGCTTCAGCAATGTTTTCTGTTGAAAACACACTCTGTGTCATCGTGTTCAAAAATAATGCCAAGTAATTGATCTCAAAAGGTAGTCTGGGCTCAGAGCATATATTACCTTGCATGTGTTGATCCAAGTATTATGAGAGGCCACTGGAGTGGTATGATCACATTTGCATTTTAAAGCAAGCGATTGCTCACGTTGCTGAGTGGAAAATCAATTGTTGGTGTTAACACAAGATGTTGGTAGGTCTAGTAAAGAAGTGATTATAGAGAGTCTGATTGCAGCAGGCAGGGCATTTGCATTGCATGTGGCTGACTCCCATTTGATCCCTGGCATCCCATACGGTCCCACAAGCTCTACCAGAAGTAATTCCTGAGTGCAGAGACAGGAATAAACTCTGAGCATCTCTGAGTGTGGGACCCAAAAGCCCCCCCAAAAAAAAAAGATATTTCATTAAATTTAAAAAGAAGTAATTGGTAGGTCCTGGCTTCAAGAGGGTTATTTAAATGAGTAAACTTTTGGTTAAGCTAGTGAGATTAAATCAGATTCAGGGCACATTTAAAAAAACTAACAAAATTTGATGGTTGAATGGACACATATCTCCCCTCATTCTTTTAAACTTAACCATTATATAAATATTCCATTACTTACTTAGGCTTCCCTTATACGAAGGTATATATAATATATAAAGGTATATCTAGCTTTTAAAAATATCACAAACCATGCAACAGTGTTTACTCATATTCATGGTTATTTACACACTATTTTTTCTGCCAGGGTATGAAGCAGAATTGCTGGGTCATAGCACACATGAAAGTTTAATCTTAGCAAATACTACCAAAATCTCTAAACAGTGTGTATCAATAAGTCAGTAACAAGTGATATTTCTTTACACCACTCTTTAAAATGAGATTTCAAAGTGACATTGAAAACAAGCCTTGTCTCTGTGATACTGGTCTCCACAAAGGTTATGCAGAGACTCAACCTCACTCACGCAATCATCAGCCTCTCCTTGTGCAGATAATAATGCTCCAGCAAACTCCCTATTACTATTTACTACTGAACTTTCTGGGCCAAGTTGAGAAATCACAGAGAGGGGTTGGGGGGTGTGGTAGCAAGGAAATTGTAACTGATGCTTTTAGCTAACTCTTGTAAATACCTTAATGCATGGAAAGCCTTAGCAAGTCTGGTTATTTCCCTTGTCAGGAAAGTGTCTTTTCACCGCCCTGGTACAAGGTCAGGCAGTGCCTTCAGGGGCTGTTCAGAACAGGTTGCCCTGTAATTAACTGATTTGCTACAATACAGTAGTAAAGCATGTGTTCCCTCTAACCTTGAATATCACCCAGTACATAGGTGCTCATTGACCTGTAAGCTGAGGGCTTTCAAGGAAAGATAACTGTGCCAGAACAATCCTCCTTACCAAGGTTTCATAACCTTCTAATATCGAGCACATTCACTTGTAGATTGCCTATCACAATAGACTATAGACTTTCTGATAAACAGTGCTTTAGCTACTTTCTCAAATTTCTCCTATTAACCCTTTCAACCTCACGTGCCTGGGAGGCAGGCAGGCAGGGATATATTATTCTAAGTTTACTCAGGTCAACCTGAGGAATGGAAAGGTTAATTGACTTGACCAAGGTCATAAAACAAGCTATAAAGAGAAACCAGAAGAGAATTCAGATCTTTGGAAGTGTTTTCAATTCAGTGTGGAAATGTTAAAAGATGCACACTTCTCTTACTCTTCGCTGCTCCCGAGGGGGTGGAATTTTGTTCTTCTGATTTTCTCAGTTATGGTTTCATTGTCCAGAACACTCAGAAAATGGATTACTCTTGTGGCTTATGAGAGTCAGTGGATCATAAAGTCTGTAATCCAAGGTGACCAGTTTAAAGTACAGTCACCCAAGGTTCTGACAGACTGTCTTGAATATTAGAGGTTTCAGAATCTCTCTCAATCTTAAACCAGTTTTGTCAAATCAGTAAGGAGGTATTCAACATTCCTCACAGTTAAATTCCATGCAAAACACAAACTTTGTCTGGAGGAAGACATAAAATCATGGTTTCTAAGAAATCGTCCCTTTGTGTTCTGCCGCTATTCTTAAGTAGAATTCTAAAAGAGCATAAGCTGGTAGAAGCAGCAAGGGTTTGGTGTAACCACTGGATAAGACAGGATGGGCTGGCTCAGAGAGGTAGTACAGCAGCTGGGCTCTTGCCTTGCTCACAGCCAGTCCAGATTCCATCTCTGCCAGCACCCCATATGAAACCAAGAGGATCCCTGAACACAGAGCCCTGATCACTACTTGTTACTTGCCCCCAGAAACATATGAATAAATGGATGGATGGATGGATGGATGGATGGATGGATGGATGGATGGATGGATGGATGGATGGATGGATGGATGGATGGATGGATGGATGGATGGATGGATGGATGGATGGTCAGATGGAGTGAGATGGAGGGAGGGATGGAGGATGGGAGGGGGATGGGAGGGTGGTGGGGGGATGGATAGATGGATGGACAGGCGAATGGATGGATGGACCCGGGACAGATGAATGAATGAGTGAATGAATGAATGAATGAATGAACAAACAAATGAATGAACAAATGATGAACGAATGAATGAATGAATGAATGAATGAGAGGAGGATATGGGGAGCAGGGTATGAGTTGTAAGATTGTAAAATCTGCAGTGGTTTTCCAGAAAGGCTGGACCAATTGGCATTCCCACCAGTGAATAATCAGAATCCTTTCTCTCCACATCAACGGAAGCTCTGGTTCTGTTTGATGTGTGCCAGTCTCTGTATTGTGAGATGACATCTCAGTGGTGTTTTGATTTGCATCTCCTAATAATTAGTGATGTAGAGCACTTTTTATGTGCCTTTCTGCCATGTGTATTTCTTCTTTAAGCAGTTTCTGTTCATCTCTTCTCTGCATTTGTTGATGTGGTTGCATTTTTGTTTTTCTTATAAATTTATCCCTATGCCTTACTATCTTGCCCTTTAACCCCTTACAGATGAGTATTAGGTAAATAATGTCGGTTGTCTTTGTATTCTGATCATTAATTCCTTTGAAGTGCAAACTTCTTAGTTTAATGTAGTCCCATTTATTTTTCTTTTCTCCTACTTGCTTGATCAGTGGTGTTTCATTCTTAATGATGCCTTTAGCTTCAAATAAGAAATTGAATTTCAAACTACCCAGCAAAACTTCTCTGGGAGTATACCCTAGATCACCAACACACTGAAGAAAAGTCATCTGCACTCCTATGGTCATAAAACAGCATAAGTTCAGAATAGCTAGAATCTTGGGAAAAACCCCCAAGTTTCTAAGAACAGTTGAGTGGATACAGACACTATGGCATCTACAATTAAACATTACAACTATTAGGATAAATGGAGTTATGAAACTTGCTTATACATGGATGTACATAAAGGGTCATCACTCCGTAGAGGAGCCTCCATTTCACATCCAGACTTCCCCCTATCAGCACTCCCCAGTAGACCAGCCTATCACAGCTTGCAGTCATTGTACGGCCACAAGCAGCCACGCAAATACATCAATAAATGCTGGATTTGAGATGACTACAAGAGTATGCTACCAGCACGGCAGAGCCTGGCAAGCTACTCATGTCGTATTTGATATACCAAATACCAGTAACAATTATAGACCTCATTCATGACCTGATGGAATGGTTTGAGGCTCTTTATGTTCTGGAGCAAGCAGGTGCCCTTGGGCTCTACTTGCATGAGACAGACATATGGAGATGTTACTGGTGCCAGCTCGAGCAAATCGGTGATGTTCGGAAGACAGTGATACAGTATTACATGAAGGGTATCATGCTAAGTAAAATAAGAGGAGAGGTAACAAAATAGAATGATTGTACTTATTTGTAGGACATTAAAATAGAATAAATATATTGATTCCA
>JAJIBD010029188.1:0-127633 GCA_021461705.1 Cryptotis parvus
TAGTCCTCGTCAGCTCACTCAAACCAGCTCAGGAACTTAAGATTTTTGAAGAAATGGTTAACGCGCTCAATTAAATCAGTATGGAAAAATTAAAACCATTCTCATTGATAATTCTGAATACTTTGTATTCACCAACTGAGTTTAAATACGGGATTCAAATATTATAGAGTGGATATTTTTTGCCAAGAAAAAATAGCAAATCTTTATTGACATATCCGCCCAAAATTTCTCAGGTTGTTATAAAGGGAAGAAAAAGAGCTGTACAGCTTTCTGGTTTTGATCCTAAAGAAATTATTGTTAAACACAATAAGGAAAAGATACAAACCCTATGGAAAACAGATGAAAACTGGCAAATAGCTTGTGCCGGTTATTTGGGTTCAACATATATATCTTTCCTAAAATAAAGTTGTTTTGGTTTTTACAATTAACTATTGGATATGACCAAGTGTGGTTCGTTCAGATCCAATAAATGATGTTGTAGCTTTCTTTACTGAGTGCTTCCAAAGATGGAAAAGCTGCTTATATTGATTTTAAAAATGATGTTGTATTACAAACTCCCTATCAATCAGTGCAAAAGAATGAGTTATTTGCTATTATATCTTTATTGCAAAATTATTCAGATCCTCTTAATATAGTCACTGATTCAAAATATGCACCTTGGACTGTACAAAATATTTATACTATCTCTTTATCTCTAAAACAGTCTGAACTTTTAACATTGTTTGCCACATTGCAACAATTGCTTCGTGCTCGTGCTCGTATTCATCCCCTATCTATTGTCCACATAAGGTTCACACTAATTTGCCTGGTCCTTTAACACGTGGCAATGATCAAGCCGATAAACTTGTGGCTTTAGTAGTTGTTGCAGAAGCTTCCCATAGTCTGCATCATCAAAATGCTCATGCATTAAGAAATAAATTTGCACTTCCTTGGTCTCAAGCAAAAGCCATAATAAAACAGTATCATACTTGTCAGGCAATTATATACCACATTTGCCTCTTGAAACCAACCCCAGAGGGTTGGCAGTTAATCACATTTGGCAAATGGATGTTACTATTCTACCTTCTTTTGGTAAAACTGAATATGTAAAAATTCTATAGATACTTATTTTCATTCCTAGTGGGCTAGAGCCACCCCATCTGAAAGAGCTAATGCAATAATAGCTCACCTGCTAGAAGTTTTTTCTGTAATGGGCATTCCTCATACTATAAAAACAGATAATGCTCCAGCGTATAATTCAGCAAAGTTAAAGTCTTTTTATGCAGCTTATTCTATTACTCATGTTACAGGCATTCCCTATAACAGTACTGGGCAAGCAATTATCAAACGAGCAAATCGTAATCTAAAAAGAAGTGCTTCATAGACACAGAAAGGGAGTATATCTGAATTCCCACAAGCAATGAATTGCAAGAGCATTGTTTAATTTTTTTAAAACGTTGCAGATAATGAAACTGCAGCTGAAAAACATTGCAGATATCAAAAAATGAAATTACAGTGACAAAAAAACCACAAAAGCAGGTCAAGCAAAAAAATTGTATATAAAGACATCGTGTCTGGCGAATGGTTACCAGGTTGGGTAGAAAGATGGGGGCGAGGGGTTTGCTTTTATCTCCACAGATAAGGAGCAAATCTGGTGTCCGACTAAAAGGCTCAAAATCCTTCGTGGAAAACAACCAGAAAAACCAAGAGAAGAAGGCAGCCCAAGATGTTCCAAATGAAGGTGATGCAGATAAGCCCAGACCAAAGAAATGCTTTCAAGGCCAGCCAATAGGAAAGGAGAAAGATTAAGCCCAGTTGCAATATCTGGGAAGGACTGCCAAAATTTGGCACAACTAAAGAAGGTGATATCGATTACAAGCATAAAATTAACTCCAATCACATTTTTATCTGGCTGTACTAGCCATCTTAATTGTATTAACTAATACCAGTTTCAATTAAACTTATTGGGTGTACATACCCAATCCTCCCCTACTATGAGCAGTCTTGTAGCAGGATGATATTAGTCCTGTTTATAATAATAAGTGGCGATGGAAACATCTTCCCATAATTCCATCTTATGGGAAAATGATGGGCTTGCACCACTTGCACCTTTTCAATTAGGATTTTCCAAACAGATACAATCTGTGGAAAATCAGCTCTGAATTTCATGAGCTCTCAGTCTGGGAAGGAAGTCATAATAAAAATAGTCATAATACCTTACTGAACAGGTAAGTTTTTAATAAAAATTATTCATGACAGATAAAGGAGTGTATTCTCCTTCCCTTTGTAATACTTAGAGGCAAAATAATTTGAAATTCTTTTGACGGCACTATGTCCTGTACCAAGTGTTCCATGTATACTTGTGTTGATTCTGCTTTAAAACTAAACACTGGGGCAAGTTTGCATTTTCTCAGAGCTCGAGTAGGAATCTGGATGCCTGTGACATCCCCAGTTATGGGAGGAGAACCCAACCATTGGACTTATTCCTCACGTCTAAGCATACCAAGAGATTCATCGATTCATCGTTTTACTAATTGCTGCTGTTTTGAGCATCATTGAAGTGACTGCATCTGCTCTTGTAGCTGAAATGGCGAAGAAAGAAGAAACACAGGCTGTTGAGCTCATTCATAAGTGGCATGATATTTATCAAAGATTCTGGACTGCTCAGAGGCAGATCGATACTGATCTGCAGGCTGAACTGGCTGATGTGACTCAGACTGTGATTTTGCTTGGTGATCAATTGGCTGGCCTACAAAGACAAATATCTTTGAAATATGACTGAAATATTTCTTCTTTCTGTATTACTTCTGTATTTTATAATAAAATTGAATTTTCTTGGGATAAAGTTAGAAAACATTTGTTAATTTGTTAAGTTATAAAAATATTATGGCTAAAATTGTAAATTTGCAAAGCAAGATTCATGATACTGTTCCTAATCATTTTTTCTGATGTTACTGCTGCTTCCTTTTGGCAGGATTTGGCTTATGGCATTGGCTTTATTAACCCCACTACTAGCTTAAATGGACTTAGAGGAGGAGCAGCAGGTTTGGGAGTGCTTATTTTGGTTATAGCTGTCATTGTTCTTATCTTATATTTTAAGTTCAAACGGTATAAGAAAAGGGCTACGGTTCAACAGACCTCTCAGTTTGTTCTGTTAGCCAAATTGCAGCCTTAACAGTAGGGGAGATGTTTGCAGAAAGTAGATCTAAGGATATGTGAAGGAAGGTCTGATGGATACTACCTGTTAATAGATACACAGGGTTTTCTGGCAGACTGTCTTGTTGAATGACGTGTTTAGCTAGTCTGGGAGCTTTGCTGTTTTACCCACTCACAGCTTAATATACTTACATGTTCTTAAGCCTAGGTTCATTCTAATGAGATATCTCTTCTATGTAAACACTGCGAGAGGGTGTGGCAGTTACAGAAGTCACCTTAACTCTGAATAATTTCTGACTTATTATACATCTACTAAGACTTCTATGTTTTCTAGATTGGGCACAGCTCCTCTTTATACCCACTGCACCCAGCGTGGGACAGTTAGAATTTATCAGGAGATTACCACCCTGCTACGTTGAGACAATCTTTATGATTACAAGAAGGGTCATACTAGTTTGCCCTCATGCAGGCGAGTGTGTCCCTTTCAGTATACGGAGAACAAGATACTCAGAATCACCCTGGTGCAGATAATAAATAAGGAGGATCTTGTGGGTACCATCTAGATTACATGAAGCCCATGAAATTAAGATGTATTACTTGACACCAGCCACCCCCCCCTCTCCAGTGAAATTAGGTAAATGTACATACATGATAAGCCCTCAATGTATTTACTGCAAACTACAATGCACAAAAGAAGAGAAAGAGGAGAGTGAGAGAGAGAAGGGAAATATCTGCAATAGAGGCAGGCAGGGGCAGGTAGAAACTGGGGGTATTCAAGGAAATGCAAATAAAACAACAGTGAGATATCTAACACCACAGAGACTGGCACCTAAAAGAGCAAGAGCAACCAGACTCTCATCCGAGGTGGTAGAAATGTCACCTGGTTTAGCCTGTTTGAAGACAATACAGGCATTCCTCAAAAAACAAGAAATTGATGAGTGTCCCCTTTTCCCCACATCCACACCAGCACTTGTTGTTCTTGCTCTTTTGAATATGTGCCAGTCTCTGTGGTGTAAAGTGGTATCTCATTGTTGTTTTGATTCACATCTCTCTGATGATTAGTGATGATGAGCATTTTTTCATATGTTTTTTGGCCATTTGAATTTCTTCCTTGCTGAAGTTTCTGTTCATATCCATTGTTGGTGGGAATGCCGGCTGGTACAGCCTTTCTGGAAAAACAATATGGACTTTCCTCCAAAGACTAGAACTTGAACTCCCATTTGACCCAGCCATACCACTCCTGGGAATCTACTCTGGGAAACCAAAAATACGCAGCAGAAACACCATCCCTACTTTTATGTTCATAGCAGCATTATTCACAATAGCCAGAATCTGGAAGCACCCAGAGTGCCCGAAAATCGATGACTGGATAAAGAAGCTTTGGTACATCTACACAATGGAATACTATGCAGCTGTTAGGAAAAATGAAGTTATAAAATTTGCCTATAAATGGATGGACATGGAGAAGATTATGTTGAGCGAAATTAGCCAGAAGGAGAGAGACAGATACAGAATGACTGCATTTATTTGCATGGCATAAATATATATGTACATATTATGATACCAATATCCAAGGTCAAGTGAAACATATATCAGGAGGTCTTGTCAAAGGTGGAAATTATCACAAACGTGTGGGAGTCAGAGTTTAGGTAAGACAGAAAATGGAACAGGGTGCTAATAATAGTCGAGGGTACTAATGCCAACCTAGAACTGAGCATTAAATAGAGGCAAAAGGATTCACATGACAACCTTTTAATGTATGTTCTGTAATCCATAGTCTGGGGGGGAAGGAAAAGAGAAAAGAGAGAGAAAGGGAAAGAAATAAAGAACCTGCCATGGAGCAGGGCTGGGGAAGGGGAGGGAACCGGGGATGTTGTTGGTGGGAGATGGGCACTGGTGGAGGGATGGGTGCTGAAACACTGTATGACCAAAACCCAAACATGAACTTTTTAATTGTATATCTTTTTATTTGTATGGAGATGGGCACTGGTGGAGGGACAGGTGCTGAAACACTGTATGACCAAAACCCAAACATGAACTTTTTAATTGTATATCTTTTTTATTTGTATATCTCACGGTGGTATAATAAAATACTTAAAAAAAATAAATAAAAAATAAAAAAATTGTTGGAAATGGTAACACTGGACTAGAAATGAGTATCGAACGTAGGTTAAAGGATATTCATGATAACCCTTCAGTGTCTGTATTGCAAACCACAATGTACAAAAAGGAGGGGGAAGAAGAAGGGAGAGACAAAGAGACAGACAGAGAGAAGTGCCTGCCATAGAGACAGGTAGGGGAGGGAAACTGGGGCCACTGGTGTTGGGAAATGTACACTGGTGAAGGGATGAGTATAGGAATACTGTATGACTGAAATCCAATCATGAACAGCTTTGTAATGGTCTATCTCCTGGTGATTCAAAATAAAAAAATAAAATATATTTAAAAAAGAAAAGAAAAACAAGAAATTGAGCTCCCATTTGGCCCGCAATACCACTTCTGGGAATACACCCTGGGAGCCCAAAAACATACAGCAGATACACCATCTGCACTTACACATACATACATATATAAAAATATATATATTTATATATGTGTATATATATACACATATAAAAATATATATTTATATATGTATATATACATATATATGTATATATTTATATATGTATAAGTGCAAATGTATATATATATATATGTATATATATATATATATATATATATATATATATAGCAGCACTGATCACAATAGCCAGAATCAGGAAATAATCTGAGTGCCCGAGAACAGATGACTGGATAAAGAATCTGTGGTACAAGGGAATACTTTTCAGCTCTTAGAAAAAATGAAATTTTGAAATTGCCTACAAATAGATGGACATGGAAAGTATCATGCTGAATGAAATTAGTCAGAGGGAAAAACACAGACACAGAATTACTTCATTCATTTCTCAGATTTAAAAAAAATACTATGATCCGTGTTGCATTTGGTATTTGATATGCCAAATACCAGTAACAATTATAGAACTCATTCCCATGACCCAATGGAATGGTTTGAAGCTCTTTTTGTTCCTGGAGCTAGCAGATGTCCTTGGACTACACTAGCATGTGACAGGACTTATGGAGCTGTTACTGGTGCCCACTCAAGCAAATCGATGATCAACGGGAAAACAAGTGATAAAGTGATACTATGATACTAATATGCAAGTTCAGGAAAAACATGAATGAGGAAGACTGGTCAGTGATGGAATCTATCACAACTGTGGTAGAGTTTAGTGAGTCGAAGTTTAGGTAAGATAGAGAAGGGACCAGTGTTAAAATTGTTACTAATATTGAACGTCATTATAATTATTTTAATTCTTCAATAATTAATAATACAGAAGAACAACCTGGGCATTATTTTAATATCTAGCAGTTATGAAGGAAATAATACATAGTAACTATTTATATTCTATAACCAAGGGAAAAAATAAAATAACTAGGACATAACTTAGTGGATCACTTGATAGCTTGACATCCCGTTATTCATCGATTTGCTGGAGCGGGCACCAGTAATATTTCCATTTGACACTATCACGTGCCAGTGTAGCCCAATGGCATCTGGTTGCTTCAGGAATACAAAGAGCCTCAAACCGTTCGTTCAGGGTCTTGACAAATAAGTCTTGACCAATAAGTCTGACCATAGGTGGGTGGCCACGTGATCTTTTGACATCCTGTGGGATCCAGTCAGTAACGGCTCTAGTACAACGGTCATCTTCAAATCACATTACATGTCCAGCCCATCTGATTTTCGATGCCTTGGCAAATGAGACAGCGTCCCTGACTCTGGAACAGCGATGGAGGTCAGAGCTCCGGATTCCTTCTTTCACTTGAATGAGGCATGATATTCTAAGCATAGCTCTTTCGATTCCTCTTTGGGAGACAGGAATAGCATTCTCATCCTCATCCTGCTTTCGTAGGGCCCAGGTCTCTGAGGCATATGCTAATGCAGGGGAGAATGGTGGAGTTGAAGAGGTGTGCACAGAGCCAGAGATTCTTTGTCTTTTTCGCTATTTCTTCGATGCTTTTGAAGGCATTCCATACTGCTCTCTTCCTCCTGTGCAGCTCAGGTTTTAGGTCATATATCATGTTGACTTCTCAATCTAGGTATACATAACTGCTACATTCAGAGATGTTTGTTCCATTGAGAGTGAATGGGACCTCTAGAACTAGTTCATTTATCATAAACATAGTTTTGCTGAGATTCAGCTGTAGACCTATCTTTCCACATTCTCATCAAAGTCAGTCAGCATTTGTGCCCCCTTGACTAATGTTTGGTGTTATTAGAACAATGTCATCAGCGAGTGGAGGTGGTGTACTTGCCAACCATCTATCTTCACTCCCATTCCTTCCCATTCTAATTGTTGCATGATGTTCTCGAGGGTGGTGCTGAAGAGTTTTGGTGAAATGGTATCACCCTTCCGAACCCCCTCTTTTGACACTGATGATCACTTCTTTGTCCTTGTCACTGTCCTTGTCAACACGAACATGGCCGCAAACATTGATTCATTTGAATGCATAACAAAACCGGATGGTAACCAAGTTCATTGAAGTTTGTAGGGAGTTCAGGATGCCACTCTGTCTCAAGTTCATTGATTTTAAGAAAGCCTTTGATTCTGTGGAGACTGAAGCGGTCATCGAAGCCCTAGCCAAACAGGGTGTTCAAACCCAATACATCAAGATCCTTAGTGACCTGTATTACGATTCACCACCAGGATAGCACCATTCTACAAATTAGTGGATAAATAATAAAATAATTGTGAATAAATAATAAATTAGGTAGAAAAAGATACACAAATTTCTAACAAGAACAAAGAAGTTTCATTGTTGGTATCTTAGGATGGTGGGGGATGACAGTGTATCTCCAATAGTGCTTAGGGATTACTCCGGGAGGTGTGCAGAAGACCATATGTGATACAGGTGTCAGCTGCATGCAAATGCAAAATTTGTTGTCCCATCAAATATCTGTAGGGCACTGGTAGAACTTTACAAGAAGAAAACAAACAACCCCATCAAAAAATGGGGAGAAGAAATGAACAGAAACTTCAGCAAGGAAGAAATTCGAATGGCAAAAAAAAAAAACATATGAAAAAATGCTCATCATCACTAATCATCAGAGAGATGCAAATCAAAACAACAATGAGATACCACTTTACACCACAGAGACTGGCACATATTCAAAAGAGCAAGAACAACAAGTGCTGGCGTGGATGTGGGGAAAAGGGGACACTCATCCATTGTTGGTGGGAATGCCGGCTGGTACAGCCTTTCTGGAAAACAATATGGACATACCTCCAAAGACTAGAAATTGAACTCCCATTTGACCCAGCCATACCACTCCTGGGAATCTACTCTGGGAAACCAAAAATACGCAGCGGAAACACCATCCCTACTTTTATGTTCATAGCAGCATTATTCACAATAGCCAGAATCTGGAAACAACCAGAGTGCCCTAGAATCAACGACTGGATAAAGAAGATTTGGTACAGCTACACAATGGAATACTATGTAGCTGTTAGGAAAAATGAAGTTATAAAATTTGCCTATAAATGGATGGACATGGAGAAGATTATGTTGAGTGAAATTAGCCAGAAGGAGAGACATAGGTACAGAATGACTGCATTTATTTGCATGACATAAATTATGATACCATTATCCAAGGTCAAGTGAAACATGTATCAGGAGGTCTTGTCAAAGGTGGAAATTATCACAAACATGTGGGAGTCAGAGGCTAGGTAAGACAGAAAATGAAACAGTGTGCTAACAATTGTCGAAAGTACTAATACCAACCTAGAACTGAGCATTAAATACAGGCAAAAAGATGCACATGACAACCCTTTAATGTATGTTCTTTAATCCATAGTCTGGAAGGGAACGAAAAGAGAAAGAGAGAGAAAGGGAAAGAAATAAAGAACCTGCCATCGAGGCAGACTGGGGGAGGAGGGAGGGAACCGGGGACGTTGGTTGTGGGAGATGGGCACTGGTGGAGGGATGGGTTCTGGAACACTGTATTACCAAAACCCAAATATGAACTTTTTTAATTCTATATCTTTGTAATTGTATATCTCACGGTGGTATAATAAAATACTTAAAAACAAGTATCTGTAGAATCCTCTATCTAATCAGAAAGAATGGCAGTAGAGATAGAGATGAATATTATAATGTTCACTGGAAAGAGTCAATGAAACATTTAAAAAGCTTTCAAGGGACTAAGAGATAGACGGAGTGTGCGGCTCTTGGTTGAGAGCTGGCCACAAGGGGGCAGGGTGGAGTGCAAGTAGGACAGAGAATGGTCCATTATGATATTAATGGTGGACCACTATATTAAGGGGACCACTATGACAATTACAGTTGAATGTAATCACTCTGACAGAAAGAAGGAAGCTGAAAACAGGGGAAGTGATATGCATGAAACCCTTTCAGTAAGGGTATTTGAAATTGCAAAAACATAAAAAGGAGAGAGAGAAAGAGAGACAGACAGAGACAGGAGACAGAGAGATAAAACGGTGACTCACAGAGAGGCAGGTAGCAGAGAAAGGAATGAGAACAAAATTGGGGATATTGGTAGCAGAAATGTTTGCTTCTGAAGAGATGGGTGTTGGAACATTGTGTGATTGAAACAAATCACGAAAGACTTTGTAAGCAAAGATCTCATGCTCATTATTTTATTGTTATAAAATTAAAAGGGAAAAATTAAATAAATGAAAAGTAGAGGCCCAAGAAGGAAGCTCAGTGGTACAACAAAATCCTTAGATGAATGAGCTACTGTGCTTAACACCAGTTACTGGGGAAAAAAGAAAACTATAAAAACTGCCCAGCACTTGATTTTGGAAATTACAGAATTTTAATATTATCGTCTTAAATTTGAATAAATAGATGATCAATGAATTGTGTGTAATTGTAAAGATGTTCCAAAAGAAGATTGGAAACTGAATCTCGGCTGGGTGCTCAGGGGTTGAGGAATATATGAGGTTTTGAGGCACTGAGTGACCATAAGGACAAGACCCATTAATGCTGTCTCTTTAATTCAAGGACCTATTTCTAAGTCCAGGGGGCTTTGCTATGTCCTCATGGCCTATTTCTGCAAAGAAGCAGGTTGTATAGAAGAGGAGATAAAACAGTCAAAATCCTTAAGGATTCTTTGGGGGACCTGACTGAAGGAAGGAAATGAGGTCAGAATAGTATTGTGACCACATCCTCAGTCACAGACTACTGCCTTAGAACTCTGGTTAGTGGGGAACATTCCATTCACTCACTTGACTAAACGCAGCCTAAGGCTCAAAAATGTTTCCTTGTTGTTTCCCATGTTTGAAAGGCTCTGGGCAGAGGAGAGCCCAGAGAACCGGACATGATGATTCAGATAGTCAGAATCAAGAAAGCCACTACTCAATCAGTAGAAGATATTCAGAGGTAAAAGAGGGAAAACTAGAGGACAACAATCCAGGGAAGTTCATATCTGTGAGACACATAAGGAGCACAACAGAAAAAAAATCTCTAGTAATCTTGTGTGAGTGTGTTTTGTGTGTGTGTATATGTGTGTGTGTTTGTATATGTGTTCACAGTAAGAGTGTTGGGATGAGACTGTGTGTTAGAGTCGATGAAATTTTAAGGGCAGTTACTAAAAGATCTGCCCAACTCTGGAAGTAGCAGGAGTTGGGTGTTGAAAAACCATTGTGTTTATGTGATGGTTATAGCTAGGCCCAAGGTAGCAGAAAGGGGAAGAGTGTGGGCTAGAAGAAGCTCATGCAGCCATTTCTCAAGCCTGAGCCATCAGCTGTGTCTGTTCTGTGGAGAGGGACCTTACAGATGCTCTAGGGACCTCAATTGGGAACAAACTGAATGGCTGCCCTCCTGGTTGGGTGCTTGGCATGTTTATCAGGGCTCTGCTCAGGAGATCTTTGAGGATCTCATCCATGGACTCTACTTCTCTGACGCCCAAGACCAGGGACAGGTAATCTACAGTGCCACTGAAGTCCAGGGCCAACCTGAGGTAAGTAAGGGAGGCGCATGGTCTCCACAGCCAGGTGCAGGCCACGGTGAGGGAGGGGGCAGAACACAGACCCTCTTCCAGAATTGCCCCAGGGTCCAAAGGGGTGAATTCACAGCAGTGTCTGGTCCACACAACCAAGCAGCCATACTCTTACCTTTGTGACCACTGTGTAGGTGAGGAGAAATGTTCAGAGAGTCATGAAATGTCAGCAGAATCTTGATCACTCTTTTCTCTTTACACTTTTATCAAACTCTGGTGTTCTGTTACTGTTATTGTTTAAACCATTAATCCATAGAAGTCATCAGCTATAGTGGCTGAATATTTCTTAAATCCTTAGAACTCATCACATTGAAATATTTGGTATATAAAGAGAATGGATGAAATTGGCCTACTCTATTAACTTACACTCAATTAATTATTATGAGGAGCATGACTGTCCAGGTAATGAATCTCAGCAGTACAGAAATGTGGCTTTCCTCATATTAATGATTATCATATAGTTGGTGTTTGTTTTTATTGATCTAGAGAAGCTACACCTCAGTTGTTGCTCCAGACAATCCCCAACACTAGAAATACAGGCTGGTTTCTGGATTATGTTGCCTCCATGCCAGCTATGAAACTAAAGCCTTGGTGATATCTGGTAGGAAAACACAAACACTTCAATGTCTGTAACACGTCTACACTGAAATAACAGTTCAATCTCCTAAGAAAAACTCACCTCCCCACTAACTTGTAACATACCGGGATAGGGCACTTGAAGACAGGGTTAAGTCCTTCACAGCCAGGATGGCCAGACTCCAGAAAGGGCACAGAAATGAGAGTGGAGTCAATGTTATGAAGGGCTCCCGGAAGCTGATGAGGCTCCCACTGTCTTCCTTCAAGTCAGGAGCATGTTTTTCTGAGTCCAATGGCAAAAAAATGTCAAACCACATGGCTAGGGCTTATTTCGACAATCACATGTGTGTGACTGGGTGACACCAAAATCCAGAACCGTCTGTGTGTTATTATGTAGTGTGGGTGACTCATAACCATTCATTGAGACATGTTTGGATATAAAGGAGTAAATCTGAGTTTTAAGGGAGCCCAGCTACAACAAATTCTCTGAAAAAGACTATCATTATCCTGGGTCTGTGCTGTCCTTTGGATCTGTAGCACTGTGCAAACTCTCCGAGTTTCCGAGCTACAGGAACTCCTAACTCTATTTCTAGTCAGAGACCAGCTTGCATATTCCCTGTGCCATTCTATATTGGACACCCTCCTTTCCACACAGGTTGACAGTGTGTCAAATCCAAATGCAGCTGAGGCCTGCACTGAACAAACCAACCAGGCAGGAACTACAAATATATTTGCGTGCTCCCTGCAACCAGCATGGAGAGGGGAGATTCGCCACACCCAGAGATTGGTCTCACTCCTTCCACTGATCTTCAACACCCGCCCAGAGCTCCTGCAGAGGATGTCTTACTCTCAGGATGTGAGTGTTGAGTGTCGGGAAGGAAACAGTTGGTACTGCCTGACAGAAATCCTATCCCGGCTTCTGATGCTTTGCACCCGTGCCTCTACCCAGTAATCTCTTGCCCCTCTTGGGCTGCTGGATCTGCCAATACTTTCGAGGACCTGAACGGCAGCTGAGCTCAGGGAGGCTCATGCTACCAGAAACCAATGATCAAGTCAACCAGGGTGCCATCACTAGGTGTTTTCCCAGGTGCAGCAATCATTTGGGGCATGTGAAGCCACACACAGAAGGTGAGGATAACGCCCTGCGCAGGTTCACGGGGTGGGTTTCTATAGGGTCAAGAGCTCGTTCCCATCTCTGCAGGTCACCTGGAGTTTTGTGTGAGTCTATATTCTTCTCCTCTTATTGCAGCAGATGCTTGCATGCCAAGGCCGGTACCATGACTTCATAAAGAGTCAGAGCCAGAGGATCACTCGGTTCCACCACAGTGTTCACGTACACCTGTGCGGCTGGAGCCACTCTCCATGCTGCCTCCCTCTGCTGAGCTGCAGCACCCTCTGAGAGCTTGGGCTCCCATACCAGAGCCACTTCCTGAGGCTGAGTTCCCTGGAACCACATCCCCTGTTGACCAATTGGCAGTTCCTGAAGGAGAGCCCGTGCCAGACACAATTGCACAAACTTCCTCCTCACAGAGCACAGCTGTGCAGAACCAACCAATGTGGGAGATTCGGGACATCTTAGCCCTTCCTCCTCGCATGCTGGCTGAGCAGTTAACCTTGATGGACGTGGTTAAGTTTTGGTCCTAGGTGGGACCGGACAGGGAGGCCTTGGGCCCATGGCTAGGCATTCCTGTCTCTGGCCTCCTTTCCTTGTGCCCTGCATGCATTCCTGCTGCTCACTCATCCCCTGTAACTACCAGTGGGGTCCCTGGTGCCACAGATACAGACAGAGACATATGTGTTCACGCAGGCCTTCTGCAGAGGAGGAGCTCCCAGACAGTGCGTGAGACATGGTCCTGTGTCATGCATACATGTGAACAAAGCAAGGCAGCCTCAGCACATACAAGGGCATGCTATGGATGTCACTGAAAGGGAGACGGAAAAAGGCCCGGGATTTCTGAGTTCCAAACTGAGTGCTCTGAACAGTATGCTGAACACAGAGGACCAGGGTGGGGGAGTTCTGGGAGGTAAATTTGAGTTAGTCCCTGTACAAAACACAAGAGGCTTGGGAACTTAGAGAAATGAAAGTGTCTGCCATCACTGTTAGGACCCCTGGTGCTGTTTACTGCAAATGCAGGCCACAAAATGCTGGGCACAACTGCCGAGAACACTCCCGGCACACACTCACTGCCCTGACCATCATTAAGTCCCACCTGCCACAATGTTCTGGGCTTTGGTCTTTCAAAGTGACACTCTTCCTGTCTCCACCAGGAGCTGTTCAAGAAGGTTGTTCCTCACCATTGCCTGGGAGCCTTATGGTCCCAGTAAAGAAAAGAAGGTAGATAGCAAGCAAGTGGCCCCCCACTGTCCAGGCCACTGTCACACATTTTAACAATGTGGTCATCTTTGTTGTCACCTCGTGCCTGGGTGACCAATCCATGACGGCCAGGAGAGAGAGCTCAGCGTGTGGAGCACTGGATTAAGGTCGCCAAGGTAGAGCAAGGACCCTGGAAGCCTGCCCCTGAGTGTGGGCTCCGCCCCTTCTCCTTGGTAGTTAGGATGGGGAGACTGTGGGGTCAGCTCTGCATGGTGCCTGTCCCTGTCTGCTAGGGCCAACCTGGATTGCACTGCTAGTGTCTGTTGGACACTAATTTCCTGCCCACTGTCTCCTGGGTGCAGCTGAAATCCTCCTTCCCAACTCCTTCCCACAAGGATAACCTCCCCCAGGGCAGGGGACTCTGTGACTCAGGGGAATGGAAGCTAGAGCCACTGGTGTCAGGCCCCAGCTGCCAGCTCCTCCTCTTCCCTGCCCAGGAGTGCCATCGTCTGCGCAGCTTCTCTGCTCTCCATGCCATCATCTGTGCGCTGCAGAGCACCGCCATGCAGAGATTGCGCACAACATGGCAGAATGTCTCATGGTAGGTAGGCCTCTCTCCTAAAGGAAACTGAGGTTTGTGAGCGATCTTCCCTATGCCTCTCATTCGCCTGTCAGTCAACTGTGACCATTCGACAGGAGACCCTAAGACAGATTTGGATTGGGGACAGTGCCTAAAATCTTCCTCCCTGAAGACAGCCCCCTCTTGCGGTATTGGGACAGCTCAGTTATGAGGCCCTGAAGCACCCCCTGTCTGAGCAGCTGCCCGTCTGGCTCTAGCTCAGAGAGCATCACACTGCTGCATCACATGGGGGTCTACACTTTCTCTCTACTGTCTCTTTCTCAGGAAGAAAGTTTGGACATTGAGAGAACTGTGCAAAAAGAACGCAGAAACCAGCAGGATACTATTCCTCGAGGTACACAGGAGGCTGACTTGAAACGTCGGACCCACAGGGGAAGGTCACAGGTTCAGCATTGAAGGAGGTACTCCTGTGAGGGTCATTATCATTATAACTTTGTCACTATAAGGTGCCCTGACAACTGTCTTTTCTGGAAAGGGAGTGCCACAGTAGTCTTGTTCTGTGTGATCACAGGTTGTAGGCCTGTAGCTCTTTGGAATGAGATGAAGGGAGAATTGTGAGATTCTGCAGGACTCTGGCTTACGTGCAGAAAGTCAGAATAGTCAGAAAAAATCAAGAACTGGGGGACACATGGGGTGAGACAAGCTCGGACTCAAGTCTTCCCTCAACTCACAGGGTCCACATTCGAAGATTGTCTCCATGTTGAAGAAGTCGTGCAGAATGCAGAAGAAATGGAAGAAGAAGGTACATGAAATTTTCTAGGAGGTAGCCCAGGGTTTGTAGGGGGAAGCAGCATGTTTGGATGTTTCTGATCTTCAAAGGGTGCCCAGTTCCCTGGACCTCTTATGGCCGGGATGTCTTCAGTGCCGAGTGTTAGGACAAAGGCCACACATGGGCCTCATGAGAGATTAGGGGCATTAGAAGAATCCGCTCAGCGATGATTGAGCAGAAGCTGAGTCTGTGCTGAGGAGTAGAATATGAGGTTTTGCAGGACACAGCAGGGCAGCAAGGCAGCCAAGATACTTGCTGATTCTTTCAGGAGAAAGAATGATTAAGCAGACTGGAGAGAGAAGGATGGGAAGTTCAGGGCACATTTGTAGAGTAACATAAGGGCGAGTCTCAAGCCAGCAATGTCCCATTTTACAGGGTGCGGTGCCCTTCCTGGGCAAGATCCTCACGGAACTACTGATGCTGCATGTCATCATGGAGGATTATCTGGAGGTGAGCGGGCTGGACGGGGATCCCGTTTAGAGGTTTGAGGCTCTCAGTGCCTCCTCTCAAAAGCGGCACTGCAGCCTCTGTGAGCAGTGGCCATGCACATCAGAGATGCATTAGAGAGATGCCAAATGTAGGGTCGCAGACCCCGGGCTCGTTGAGCTGCAGCTTGGCCTCACTGTAACAAGGCTGACATTTCTGTGGCTCTGACTCATTAACTCCTCAATACAGCCCATGCAGGGAGAGGGAAGGCTGGAAAGCACATTGTGGGCATAGTTTCCCTCATGGTGAATTCTCTGTCTCCCAGTGACCTCAGAAGGGATGAGTGTGTGATGTCCCTGATGCAGCCTTGAGCTTTCCTTTGCTGGGGCTCTGGTCCTGAGGCATCTCACCTGCTTTCAGTCAGCACCCCCTCACTGGGACCCTGTTGGTAGTCAGAGGATTGACCAAAGAGCTAGTGGGCTCGAGGGCTCTTCCTCATGCTCTGTTTGTCTGTCCCTTGCAGGGGAGGACACCAAGAAGAAGAGGAAGATGAAGGTGAACAGTTGTATCAGCCATGTGGGGTGGGAAGGGTGCTAGAATTAGACACCAGGGTCAGAGAAAGTTCAGTGGGGAAGGCACTTGCTTGGCACATGTCTGACTGTGTCTGTTCCTGAGCACCACACATGGTCCCTGAGCCCCATCAGGAGTTATCAGACACAACCAGGTGTGGCGGCCTCTAGAACCTCCTGTCCTGAAAACAAACACACACACACACACACTCACTCACTCACTCACACCACACAGACACTATCCTGGGCAGAACCTGCTGTCTCCATCTCTGGGCCTTGTGATCACAGTGTCAGTGCAGGGAGACACATTCAGATGGCAGCGGGCCAGGGAAATGAGTCAGGGATGTGCTCCTGGATGGAGTCATTTCCCCATTCCCCATGGGAACAGCTTCCCCGTGCCTGGCTCTGCTCCCTCCTCACCACTCAGAGGCCTAGGAGCATCACACCCCAGGCTCCTTCCATCTGTCCTTCCCTCTCATCCTAGGAAAACCATATTCTTAAGGAAATTGAGCTGCTCCGGGAAGCCATAGCCAAGTATACCCTGGAGCATGAGGTGTCTTTCATCAATTTATTTCACACTATGGGATGTTTGGACACGCAGGACTGGTGAGTGGAGGCCCCACTGGGTAAAGACAAGTGTGGCTGTTTCTGGGGGCCAGTCTAAGGGTTGGGGGTGGCACCCAGCCCTTTCCTCTTGTGGTGGTGACAGCTTGGAAACAGGATTCTAGCTGCGGGCAGACACTGGGGGTGTGCATGGATGCTGACTGACAGAGTTGTCTGTCCTACTGTCCTGTAGCTGTGCCCTCTCCTGCCTGCTGGAGCGCAGGGCCCGGTAAGACAGTAGAGCAGTCTTGGACCTGAAGAACTGGCCAAATTCCATCAAGTGGGAGTCTCCCATGGCTCTATCTCCTATTCCTGACCATCACCCTTGCACCACATTCAGGGCACATGCTACCTCCCCCTGTGCTGATTTGACGTAGAATATGGGAGTCTTTGACTTAGCCCCTTAAGAGATAGGGAGGTGTAACCCAAGCTGTACCTCCAAGATGTCCTACTATACCTGTTTCTTCTCAGTCTAGAAAAGAATACTGCTGTATGCAGATATACATAGATATAGATTTAGATAAGTTCTATTTTAATCATATTCTATTAAAGCCCTGTTCAGTTTATAAGACTGAGATTGTTTATTTAGTTCTTCATTTCCTGTTCACATTTTCCTTACATAAGATCTTTACTTTCCTTTGAAATAAAAGGTTTGGTGGGGCTGTGGAATCACTCAAATGTAGTTCAAAAAGTATGTGGTTTCCATGAAGGGTTCCAGCCGCAACACCATGTCCTGAGCAGTGACTAGGCCCAGCCTTAGGAATAGCCCCTGAGCACTGTCAATGTGGCCCATAGATAAAGAATAAGAGCACAAAAGTGTACACTATTGCACTCTCCATTTCTTCCTTTCATCCTTCCTTCCTTCCTTTCAACTTTCCTTCCTTCCTTCCTTTCTGTCCTTCCTTCCTTCCTTCCTTCCTTCCTTCCTTCCTTCCTTCCTTCCTTCCTTCCTTCCTTCCTTCCTTCCTTCCTTCCTTCCTTCCTTCCTTCCTTCCTTCCTTCCTTCCTTCTCCTTCCTTCCTTCCTTCCTTCCTTCCTTCCTTCCTTCCTTCCTTCCTTCCTTCCTATCTTTTCCTTTGATTTTAGGTTCTTTCAGCGATGCTCAGGGCTTTCTCTTTGCCACGCACTAGGAATTCCTCCTGGCAGTGCTCTAGGTGCCACATGCTATGCCAGGGATTGAATCCGGGTGGGTCTCATGCAAGGCAACTGCCCTCCCCGCTGCCCTCCCTGATATGGGCCAAAAAACCAAAAAAAAAAAAAGGGATAAAAGTAGGAAAAGAAAAACAGAAAAAGAACAAAAAAAATCCTAAATTTTGCACAGTAAATTTGGCTCAGCTATAGAGCACCTGCTGTGCATCCAACTCTAGAGCAACTGCTGTGCACACACCCACAATTATGTCACACACCCTCAGGACACACCCTCACCCAGTTATACTTAACCCCCCAGACCCCCAAAACGAGATTTTTTTTTTTTTGCTTTTTTGGGTCACACCTGGCAATGCTCAGGGGGTTACTCCTGGCTCTGCACTCAGGAATTACTCCTGGTGGTGCTCAGGGACCATATGGGGTGCTGGGGATTGAACCCGGGTCTGCCGCGTGCAAGGCAAACGCCCTACCCACTGGACTATAGCTCTGGCCCCACGTGAGACATGTGAGCTAACTGTCCAATCGCTTGCACCCCCATAGTCATCTTCTATGAGCTCACACCGGGGCGTGTGTGCCGTATCCAATCACGTCTGGGGCGGGCACATCCACTCATCTGTCCAATGAGGGCCGACTCACGATCCCGAGAACTTCCTGTGCTTCTGTTCCCTGGAGTAGGACCAACATCTCCCCACAAGTGCCGGCTCCCGTCTGCTTCAACTGAGTGGATGGTGGTTGGGCCCAGAGGACAGCCGGGCAGAACAAAGCTGGATGTGGGCCAAAAAGCAAAAAAAAAAGAAAGAAAGAAAGAAAGAAAGAAAGAAAGAAAGAAAGAAAGAAAGAGAAAGAAAGAAAGAAAGAAAGAAAGAAAGAAAGAAGAGAGAAGAAAGAAAGAAAGAAAGAAAGAAAAAGAAGAAAGAAAGAAAGAAGAAAGAAAGAAGAAAGAAGAAAGAAAGAAAAGAAAGAAAGAAAGAAAGAAAGAAGAAAGAAAGAAAAAGAAGAAGAAGAAAGAAAAAGAAAGAAAGAAAAAGAAAGAAAGAAAGAAAGAAAGAAAGAAAGAAAGAAAGAAAGAAAGAAAGAAAAGAAAGAAAGAAAGATCCTAAATTGTGTGGCTCAGCTAGAGAGCAACTGCTGTGCATCCAGACCCTCCACCCAACATATCCACACCCACCAACACTCACACAGTGCGCCACACACCCCCCCAGGACACACACTCTCTCCCAATTCTACTTATACCCCCAACGCTCATACTGGAGACAGAGAGATGATTGCCAGCTTAACTGTCCAATCACTTGCGCCCACCTAGTCATTTTCTATGATCTCACACTGGAGGGCGTCTGTGCCGCGTCCAATCACATCTGGGGTGGGCGTATCCACTCCTCTGTCCAATGAGGGACGACTCTCACCATCGCGGCGACTTCCTGTGCTTCTACTCCCTGGAGTAGGACCAAAGTCTCCCCACAAGTGCCGGCTCCGTCGGAATGAACTGGGTGGATGGTGGTTGGCTTTGGAGGACAGCCGCGGAGCTGAGCGAGGCTGGAGATGGTGGGTGCGTGGGATCGGGGCGGAAGGCCAGAGGCGCGGAACCGTGACTGACGGGCTTTCTCTGGCCTGGGAGCAACCCTGGGTGGTTTGACTAGGGTCACCTCGGTGGGACCCTGTGGGGATTTCGACCTGCGGGAGATCCCGGGGTTAGAAGCCGTCTTTTCAGGAAAAGACCCAGTGAGCCCAGGTCAGGTTTGGATTCCCCATTCACCGGGTCGGGGCCCCCACCCCCCTCATCTCTCCAAGTCAGATGCTCCGGGTCACCCTTGTCCAGCCCCTCTTGCTGCAGAATGGGAGGTTCTGATCTCCGCCTAGGGTCCCCGTGGGCACTTTCTTGACTCTGAGAGAGCTCCGGGACCCCTAAGTTCTTCCCCCTTCAAAGGAAGACTGAGGAAGGGAGGCGCAGTGGGAGGTGGGCGCGCTTCCTGCCAGGCGAGGTGGGGAGCTGGGCGCAGGCCCCTACCACGGAATATATTGTCATATGTAATACAGCACGTCGAGTCCGTGGTTTATCTCTCTGTGGGCCTCCTAGCGTTTCAGTGCCAGCATCCGAGAAAGGGGTACTGCTCGGGTCCCCCTGGTGCTGCAGATCACCTTGCAGCAACCAAGCATGGGCCGGCATGGGACAATGTGTCATGATGGTTAGAGGCCACGTGGTGGAATCCGTGTGAGTCTCCTGTGTCTCTCTGCTTTGTTTTTGCTTTTCGGGACATTTTTGGTTGTGTCGACAAATGGAAATATGTACTAAGTTGAACACATAGGTAAAAGAAGCAGAATTTCGTGCTCTAAATAAAAGACGGGGGCGGAGTGATCGTCCTAGCGGGTAGGGCGTTTGCCTTGCACGCAGCCAGCCCATGCGGGCCGGGTTGGATCCCGGCATCCCATATGGTCCCCGAGCTCCGCCAGGAGTTATTCCTGACTGTAGAGCCAGGAGGAACCCCTGAATATGGCCGTGTGTGACCCAACAAGAAAAAAAAAAGATGGAAACTAAACAAAACTGTCTCTGGGACTTGGATAATTTCAGCAGAGTCACATGATTTTTTTGTTTTCCTTTTTTTGGGTCATACTCAGCAATGCTCAGGGGATACTCCCAGCTCTGCACTCAGGAATGACTCCGGTGGTGCTTGGGGAACCATATGTGATGCCAGGGAATCAAACCCAGGTGGGCCGTTTGCAAGACAAAAGTCCTACCCGCTGATCTATTGCTCTGGCCCCCTGGAGTCCCCTGATTTTTACATCACTCATTCTGAGTTTTGCCCAGTGCGATTACTTTTGTCACACAGTTCAGCCACTTCTGCTCCTGACACTACCTTCAAGGAAATAGGAACAAGTTAGAAATTTGAAAAATATACGGAAGCCAAATCATCAATAGCTTTGTCATTGTTTAATGGTGACAACACCATTTTTATATATTAAATGTATTAATATATTTAATCATTAAATCATCTATTTATATTATACACTCATATATTTATGTTTAATTAAATACATCTGATTTCTATTAATTAGATATAATTAGTATATCTTATGGAATATGTTAAAATTTAAATACATTTTAATACATTGCTCTAAGCATATATATTGCGATAAGCATGCCTGTAGTTTTTGCCACATATAACTAGATTGTGGGCTTCCAGCAGTTAATGATGGGAAAAAGTGCTTCTTCTTCTTCTTCTTCTTTTTTTTTTTTTTGTTGTTGTTGTTGTCTTTTTTTTGGATCACCCTAGGGGTGCTCAGCGATGCCCAGGGCTTTCTCTTTGCCACGCACTAGGAATTCCTCCTGGCAGTGCTCTAGGTGCCACATGCTATGCCAGGGATTGAATCCGGGTGGGTCTCATGCAAGGCAACTGCCCTCCCCGCTGTGCTATCACAGGAAATTTCTCAAGATGTAAATAAGGGTCTGAGCGATAGCACACCGGGTAGGGCATTTGCCTTTCATACATCCGACCAGTATCCCAAAGTGCCCTGTGATCACCACCAGGGGTAATATCTGAGGGGAGAGCCAGGAGCAAATACTCAGCACTGCCAGATGTGACCCCAAAAGACCAAAAACAAAGTTGATAAACTGAGGAAAATGATTTACAAATGCCATAAGTCTCATTTTGTCTTTATCACGGAAACCAACGTATTTACGTTTTTCGTGTTTTGTGCGTCACAAGTGTGATGCTTAGGAGTTACTCCTGACTCTACACTCAGGAATTACTCCTAGTTATACTCAACGGGACTATATGGGATGCGGGGGAGCAGACTGGGTCAGCGCTTCCAAGTCAAAGCGCTCCCCACTGTATTATCGCTCCAGTCCCTGACACAGTTACTTCTGATCCATGGACAATAGAGGGCTCTGTATCGGGGCGGAGTGATAGTCCAGCGGGTTGGGCGTTTGCCTTGCGTGGCCGCCCATGCCGGCCTGGGTTCGATCCCGGCATCCCATATGGTCCCCGAGCTCTGCCAGGAGTCATTCCTGAGTGCAGAGCCAGGAGAAACCCTGAGCATTGCCGGGTGTGACCCAAAAACAAAAAAAAAAAAATTGCTCGGTATGATTCACGTAGTGTCTTCATTCCTGTGCTCGCTCTGATTTGTTTTCAGGTGACATTTGTTATACTCTTGGACCACTCTTCTATGTGCCAAAGATGTTCTACTTCTGTATTTGACACTTTTTGTAGATTTTCACTCAGAAATGATGAGAATATATGGTATTTTGGGACCCATCTGCTCCAGCCCATATGGTCCGTGTAGCACCCTGAGCAAAGCTGGATATGGGCCAAAAAAAAAAAAAAAAAAAAAGGGATAAAAGTAGGAAAAGAAAAACAGAAAAAGAACAAAAAAATCCTAAATTTTGCACAGTAAATTTGGCTCAGCTATAGAGCACCTGCTGTGCATCCAACTATAGAGCAACTGCTGTGCACACACACCCACAATTATGTCACACACCCTCAGGACACACCCTCACCCAGTTATACTTAACCCCCAGACCCCCAAAACGCGAGATTTTTTTTTTTTTGCTTTTTTGGGTCACACCTGGCAATGCTCAGGGGGTTACTCCTGGCTCTGCACTCAGGAATTACTCCTGGTGGTGCTCAGGGACCATATGGGGTGCTGGGGATTGAACCAGGTCTGCCGCGTGCAAGGCAAACGCCCTACCCACTGGACTATAGCTCTGGCCCCACGTGAGACATGTGAGCTAACTGTCCAATCGCTTGCACCCCATAGTCATCTTCTATGAGCTCACACCGGGCGTGTGTGCCGTATCAATCACGTCTGGGGCGGGCACATCCACTCATCTGTCCAATGAGGGCCGACTCACGATCCGAGAACTTCCTG
Organism: Cryptotis parvus; assembly: GCA_021461705.1. NCBI lineage: Eukaryota > Metazoa > Chordata > Mammalia > Eulipotyphla > Soricidae > Cryptotis > Cryptotis parvus. The sequence continues at coordinate 23,107 of JAJIBD010029188.1, forward strand.
TGCTTCTGTTCCCTGGAGTAGGACCAACATCTCCCCACAAGTGCCGGCTCCGTCTGCTTCAACTGAGTGGATGGTGGTTGGGCCCAGAGGACAGCCGGAGCAGAACAAAGCTGGATGTGGGCCAAAAGCAAAAAAAAAAAAAAGAAAGAAAGAAAGAAAGAAGAAAGAAAAGAAAGAAAGAAAGAAAGAAAAAGAAAGAAAGAAAGAAAGAAAGAAAGAAAAGAAAGAAGAAAGAAAAGAAAGAAGAAAGAAAGAAAAAGAAAGAAAGAAAAAGAAAGAAAGAAGAAAGAAAGAAAGAAAGAAAGAAAGAAAGAAAGAAAGAAAGAAAGAAAGAAAGAAAGAAAGAAAGAAAGAAAGAAAGAAAGAAAGAAAGAAAGAAAGAAAAAAGAAAAAAAGATCCTAAATTGTGTGGCTCAGCTAGAGAGCAACTGCTGTGCATCAGACCCTCCACCCAACATATCCACACCCACCAACACTCACACAGTACGCCACACACCCCCCAGGACACACACTCTCTCCCAATTCTACTTATACCCCCCAACGCTCATACTGGAGACAGAGAGATGATTGCCAGCTTAACTGTCCAATCACTTGCGCCCACCTAGTCATTTTCTATGATCTCACACTGGAGGGCGTCTGTGCCGCGTCCAATCACATCTGGGGTGGGCGTATCCACTCCTCTGTCCAATGAGGGACGACTCTCACCATCGCGACGACTTCCTGTGCTTCTACTCCCTGGAGTAGGACCAAAATCTCCCCACAAGTGCCGGCTCCGTCGGAATGAACTGGGTGGATGGTGGTTGGCTTTGGAGGACAGCCGCGGAGCTGAGCGAGGCTGGAGATGGTGGGTGCGTGGGATCGGGGCGGAAGGCCAGAGGCGCGGAACCGTGACTGACGGGCTTTCTCTGGCCTGGGAGCAACCCTGGGTGGTTTGACTAGGGTCACCTCGGTGGGACCCTGTGGGGATTTCGACCTGCGGGAGATCCGGGGTTAGAAGCCGTCTTTTCAGGAAAAGACCCAGTGAGCCCAGGTCAGGTTTGGATTCCCCATTCACCGGGTCGGAGCCCCCACCCCCCCCCTCATCTCTCAAGTCAGATGCTCCGGGTCACCCTTGTCCAGCCCCTCTTGCTGCAGAATGGGAGGTTCTGATCTCCGCCTAGGGTCCCCGTGGGCACTTTCTTGACTCTGAGAGAGCTCCGGGACCCCTAAGTTCTTCCCCCTTCAAAGGAAGACTGAGGAAGGGAGGCGCAGTGGGAGGTGGGCGCTTCCTGCCAGGCGAGGTGGGGAGCTGGGCGCAGGCCCCTACCACGGAATATATTGTCATATGTAATACAGCACGTCGAGTCCGTGGTTTATCTCTCTGTGGGCCTCCTAGCGTTTCAGTGCCAGCATCCGAGAAAGGGGTACTGCTCGGGTCCCCTGGTGCTGCAGATCACCTTGCAGCAACCAAGCATGGGCCGGCATGGGACAATGTGTCATGATGGTTAGAGGCCACGTGGTGGAATCCGTGTGAGTCTCCTGTGTCTCTCTGATTTGTTTTTGCTTTTCGGGACATTTTTGGTTGTGTCGACAAATGGAAATATGTACTAAGTTGAACACATAGGTAAAAGAAGCAGAATTTCGTGCTCTAAATAAAAGACGGGGAGGCGGAGTGATCGGCCTAGCGGGTAGGGCGTTTGCCTTGCACGCAGCCAGCCCATGCGGGCCCGGTTGGATCCCGGCATCCCATATGGTCCCCGAGCTCCGCCAGGAGTTATTCCTGACTGTAGAGCCAGGAGGAACCCCTGAATATGGCCGTGTGTGACCCAACAAGAAAAAAAAAAGATGGAAACTAAACAAAACTGTCTCTGGGACTTGGATAATTTCAGCAGAGTCACATGATTTTTTTGTTTTCCTTTTTTTGGGTCATACTCAGCAATGCTCAGGGGATACTCCCAGCTCTGCACTCAGGAATGACTCCGGAGGTGCTTGGGGAACCATATGTGATGCCAGGAATCAAACCCAGGTGGGCCGTTTGCAAGACAAAAGTCCTACCCGCTGATCTATTGCTCTGGCCCCCTGGAGTCCCCTGATTTTTACATCACTCATTCTGAGTTTTGCCCAGTGCGATTACTTTTGTCACACAGTTCAGCCACTTCTGCTCCTGACACTACCTTCAAGGAAATAGGAACAAGTTAGAAATTTGAAAAATATACGGAAGCCAAATCATCAATAGCTTTGTCATTGTTTAATGGTGACAACACCATTTTTATATATTAAATGTATTAATATATTTAATCATTAAATCATCTATTTATATTATACACTCATATATTTATGTTTAATTAAATACATCTGATTTCTATTAATTAGATATAATTAGTATATCTTATGGAATATGTTAAAATTTAAATACATTTTAATACATTGCTCTAAGCATATATATTGCGATAAGCATGCCTGTAGTTTTGCCACATATAACTAGATTGTGGGCTTCCAGCAGTTAATGATGGGAAAAAAGTGCTTCTTCTTCTTCTTCTTTTTTTTTTTTTTTGTTGTTGTTGTTGTCTTTTTTTGGATCACCCTAGGGGTGCTCAGCGATGCCCAGGGCTTTCTCTTTGCCACGCACTAGGAATTCCTCCTGGCAGTGCTCTAGGTGCCACATGCTATGCCAGGGATTGAATCCGGGTGGGTCTCATGCAAGGCAACTGCCCTCCCGCTGTGCTATCACAGGAAATTTCTCAAGATGTAAATAAGGGTCTGAGCGATAGCACACGGGTAGGGCATTTGCCTTTCATACATCCGACCAGTATCCCAAAGTGCCCTGTGATCACCACCAGGGGTAATATCTGAGGGGAGAGCCAGGAGCAAATACTCAGCACTGCCAGATGTGACCCCAAAGACCAAAAACAAAGTTGATAAACTGAGGAAAATGATTTACAAATGCCATAAGTCTCATTTTGTCTTTATCACGGAAACCAACGTATTTACGTTTTCGTGTTTTGTGCGTCACAAGTGTGATGCTTAGGAGTTACTCCTGACTCTACACTCAGGAATTACTCCTAGTTATACTCAACGGGACTATATGGGATGCGGGGGAGCAGACTGGGTCAGCGCTTCCAAGTCAAAGCGCTCCCCACTGTATTATCGCTCCAGTCCCTGACACAGTTACTTCTGATCCATGGACAATAGAGGGCTCTGTATCGGGGCGGAGTGATAGTCCAGCGGGTTGGGCGTTTGCCTTGCCGTGGCGGCCCATGCCGGCCTGGGTTCGATCCCGGCATCCCATATGGTCCCCGAGCTCTGCCAGGAGTCATTCCTGAGTGCAGAGCCAGGAGAAACCCTGAGCATTGCCGGGTGTGACCCAAAAACCAAAAAAAAAAAATAGATTGCTCGGTATGATTCACGTAGTGTCTTCATTCCTGTGCTCGCTCTGATTTGTTTTCAGGTGACATTTGTTATACTCTTGGACCACTCTTCTATGTGCCAAAGATGTTCTACTTCTGTATTTGACACTTTTTGTAGATTTTCACTCAGAAATGATGAGAATATATGGTATTTTGGGACCCATCTGCTCCAGCCCATATGGTCCGTGTAGCACCCCTGAGCAAAGCTGGATATGGGCCAAAAAACAAAAAAAAAAAAAGGGGATAAAAGTAGGAAAAGAAAAACAGAAAAAGAACAAAAAAAATCCTAAATTTTGCACAGTAAATTTGGCTCAGCTATAGAGCACCTGCTGTGCATCCAACTATAGAGCAACTGCTGTGCACACACACCCACAATTATGTCACACACCCTCAGGACACACCCTCACCCAGTTATACTTAACCCCCAGACCCCCAAAACGCGAGATTTTTTTTTTTTTGCTTTTTTGGGTCACACCTGGCAATGCTCAGGGGGTTACTCCTGGCTCTGCACTCAGGAATTACTCCTGGTGGTGCTCAGGGACCATATGGGGTGCTGGGGATTGAACCAGGTCTGCCGCGTGCAAGGCAAACGCCCTACCCACTGGACTATAGCTCTGGCCCCACGTGAGACATGTGAGCTAACTGTCAATCGCTTGCACCCCCATAGTCATCTTCTATGAGCTCACACCGGGGCGTGTGTGCCGTATCAATCACGTCTGGGGCGGGCACATCCACTCATCTGTCCAATGAGGGCCGACTCACGATCCGAGAACTTCCTGTGCTTCTGTTCCCTGGAGTAGGACCAACATCTCCCCACAAGTGCCGGCTCCGTCTGCTTCAACTGAGTGGATGGTGGTTGGGCCCAGAGGACAGCAGCGGGCGGAACAAAGCTGGATGTGGGCCAAAAAAAAAAAAAAGAAAGAAAAAAAGAAAGAAAGAAAAAGAAAGAAAGAAAGAAAAAGAAAAAGAAAAGAAAAGAAAGAAAAGAAAGAAAAAAGAAAAGAAAAGAAAAGAAAGAAAGAAAGAAAAGAAAGAAAGAAAAAGAAAGAAAGAAAGAAAAAGAAAGAAAGAAAGAAAGAAAGAAAGAAAGAAGAAAGAAAGAAAGAAAGAAAGAAAGAAAGAAAGAAAGAAAGAAAGAAAGAAAGAAAGAAAGAAAGAAAGAAAGAAAGAAAGAAAGAAAAAAGATCCTAAATTGTGTGGCTCAGCTAGAGAGCAACTGCTGTGCATCAGACCCTCCACCCAACATATCCACACCCACCAACACTCACACAGTGCGCCACACACCCCCCAGGACACACACTCTCTCCCAATTCTACTTATACCCCCAACGCTCATACTGGAGACAGAGAGATGATTGCCAGCTTAACTGTCAATCACTTGCGCCCACCTAGTCATTTTCTATGATCTCACACTGGAGGGCGTCTGTGCCGCGTCCAATCACATCTGGGGTGGGCGTATCCACTCCTCTGTCCAATGAGGGGCGACTCTCACCATCGCGACGACTTCCTGTGCTTCTACTCCCTGGAGTAGGACCAAAATCTCCCGCAAGTGCCGGCTCCCGTCGGAATGAACTGGGTGGATGGTGGTTGGCTTTGGAGGACAGCCGCGGAGCTGAGCGAGGCTGGAGATGGTGGGTGCGTGGGATCGGGGCGGAAGGCCAGAGGCGCGGAACCGTGACTGACGGGCTTTCTCTGGCCTGGGAGCAACCCTGGGTGGTTTGACTAGGGTCACCTCGGTGGGACCCTGTGGGGATTTCGACCTGCGGGGAGATCCCGGGGTTAGAAGCCGTCTTTTCAGGAAAAGACCCAGTGAGCCCAGGTCAGGTTTGGATTCCCCATTCACCGGGTCGGAGCCCCCCCCCTCATCTCTCAAGTCAGATGCTCCGGGTCACCCTTGTCCAGCCCCTCTTGCTGCAGAATGGGAGGTTCTGATCTCCGCCTAGGGTCCCCGTGGGCACTTTCTTGACTCTGAGAGAGCTCCGGGACCCCTAAGTTCTTCCCCCTTCAAAGGAAGACTGAGGAAGGGAGGCGCAGTGGGAGGTGGGCCGCGCTTCCTGCCAGGCGAGGTGGGGAGCTGGGCGCAGGCCCTACCACGGAATATATTGTCATATGTAATACAGCACGTCGAGTCCGTGGTTTATCTCTCTGTGGGCCTCCTAGCGTTTCAGTGCCAGCATCCGAGAAAGGGGTACTGCTCGGGTCCCCCTGGTGCTGCAGATCACCTTGCAGCAACCAAGCATGGGCCGGCATGGGACAATGTGTCATGATGGTTAGAGGCCACGTGGTGGAATCCCGTGTGAGTCTCCTGTGTCTCTCTGATTTGTTTTTGCTTTTCGGGACATTTTTGGTTGTGTCGACAAATGGAAATATGTACTAAGTTGAACACATAGGTAAAAGAAGCAGAATTTCGTGCTCTAAATAAAAGACGGGGAGGCGGAGTGATCGGCCTAGCGGGTAGGGCGTTTGCCTTGCACGCAGCCAGCCCATGCGGGCCCGGGTTGGATCCCGGCATCCCATATGGTCCCCGAGCTCCGCCAGGAGTTATTCCTGACTGTAGAGCCAGGAGGAACCCCTGAATATGGCCGTGTGTGACCCAACAAGAAAAAAAAAAGATGGAAACTAAACAAAACTGTCTCTGGGACTTGGATAATTTCAGCAGAGTCACATGATTTTTTTTGTTTTCCTTTTTTTGGGTCATACTCAGCAATGCTCAGGGGATACTCCCAGCTCTGCACTCAGGAATGACTCCGGAGGTGCTTGGGGAACCATATGTGATGCCAGGGAATCAAACCCAGGTGGGCCGTTTGCAAGACAAAAGTCCTACCCGCTGATCTATTGCTCTGGCCCCCTGGAGTCCCCTGATTTTTACATCACTCATTCTGAGTTTTGCCCAGTGCGATTACTTTTGTCACACAGTTCAGCCACTTCTGCTCCTGACACTACCTTCAAGGAAATAGGAACAAGTTAGAAATTTGAAAAATATACGGAAGCCAAATCATCAATAGCTTTGTCATTGTTTAATGGTGACAACACCATTTTTATATATTAAATGTATTAATATATTTAATCATTAAATCATCTATTTATATTATACACTCATATATTTATGTTTAATTAAATACATCTGATTTCTATTAATTAGATATAATTAGTATATCTTATGGAATATGTTAAAATTTAAATACATTTTAATACATTGCTCTAAGCATATATATTGCGATAAGCATGCCTGTAGTTTTTGCCACATATAACTAGATTGTGGGCTTCCAGCAGTTAATGATGGGAAAAAGTGCTTCTTCTTCTTCTTCTTTTTTTTTTTTTTGTTGTTGTTGTCTTTTTTTTGGATCACCCTAGGGGTGCTCAGCGATGCCCAGGGCTTTCTCTTTGCCACGCACTAGGAATTCCTCCTGGCAGTGCTCTAGGTGCCACATGCTATGCCAGGGATTGAATCCGGGTGGGTCTCATGCAAGGCAACTGCCCTCCCCGCTGTGCTATCACAGGAAATTTCTCAAGATGTAAATAAGGGTCTGAGCGATAGCACACGGGGTAGGGCATTTGCCTTTCATACATCCGACCAGTATCCCAAAGTGCCCTGTGATCACCACCAGGGGTAATATCTGAGGGGAGAGCCAGGAGCAAATACTCAGCACTGCCAGATGTGACCCCAAAAGACCAAAAACAAAGTTGATAAACTGAGGAAAATGATTTACAAATGCCATAAGTCTCATTTTGTCTTTATCACGGAAACCAACGTATTTACGTTTTTCGTGTTTTGTGCGTCACAAGTGTGATGCTTAGGAGTTACTCCTGACTCTACACTCAGGAATTACTCCTAGTTATACTCAACGGGACTATATGGGATGCGGGGGAGCAGACTGGGTCAGCGCTTCCAAGTCAAAGCGCTCCCCACTGTATTATCGCTCCAGTCCCTGACACAGTTACTTCTGATCCATGGACAATAGAGGGCTCTGTATCGGGGGCGGAGTGATAGTCCAGCGGGTTGGGCGTTTGCCTTGCACGTGGCCGGCCCATGCCGGCCTGGGTTCGATCCCGGCATCCCATATGGTCCCCGAGCTCTGCCAGGAGTCATTCCTGAGTGCAGAGCCAGGAGAAACCCTGAGCATCGCCGGGTGTGACCAAAAACAAAAAAAAAAAAAATAGATTGCTCGGTATGATTCACGTAGTGTCTTCATTCCTGTGCTCGCTCTGATTTGTTTTCAGGTGACATTTGTTATACTCTTGGACCACTCTTCTATGTGCCAAAGATGTTCTACTTCTGTATTTGACACTTTTTGTAGATTTTCACTCAGAAATGATGAGAATATATGGTATTTTGGGACCCATCTGCTCCAGCCCATATGGTCCGTGTAGCACCCCTGAGCAAAGCTGGATATGGGCCAAAAAACCAAAAAAAAAAAAAAAGGGATAAAAGTAGGAAAAGAAAAACAGAAAAAGAACAAAAAAAATCCTAAATTTTGCACAGTAAATTTGGCTCAGCTATAGAGCACCTGCTGTGCATCCAACTATAGAGCAACTGCTGTGCACACACACCCACAATTATGTCACACACCCTCAGGACACACCCTCACCCAGTTATACTTAACCCCCCAGACCCCCAAAACGCGAGATTTTTTTTTTTTTGCTTTTTTGGGTCACACCTGGCAATGCTCAGGGGGTTACTCCTGGCTCTGCACTCAGGAATTACTCCTGGTGGTGCTCAGGGACCATATGGGGTGCTGGGGATTGAACCCGGTCTGCAGCGTGCAAGGCAAACGCCCTACCCACTGGACTATAGCTCTGGCCCCACGTGAGACATGTGAGCTAACTGTCCAATCGCTTGCACCCCCATAGTCATCTTCTATGAGCTCACACCGGGGCGTGTGTGCCGTATCCAATCACGTCTGGGGCGGGCACATCCACTCATCTGTCCAATGAGGGCCGACTCACGATCCGCGGAACTTCCTGTGCTTCTGTTCCCTGGAGTAGGACCAACATCTCCCCACAAGTGCCGGCCTCCGTCTGCTTCAACTGAGTGGATGGTGGTTGGGCCCAGAGGACAGCCGCGGAGCCGGAACAAAGCTGGATGTGGGCCAAAAAGCAAAAAAAAAAAAAAAGAAAGAAAGAAAGAAAGAAAGAAAGAAAGAAAAGAAAGAAAGAAAGAAGAAAGAAAGAAAGAAAGAAAGAAAGAAAGAAAGAAAGAAAGAAAGAAAGAAAGAAAGAAAGAAAGAAAAAGAAAGAGAAAGAAAGAAAGAAAGAAAGAAAGAAAGAAAGAAAGAAAGAAAGAAAGAAAGAAAGAAAGAAAGAAAGAAAGAAAAGAGAAAGAAATAGAAAAAGAAAAAAAGATCCTAAATTGTGTGGCTCAGCTAGAGAGCAACTGCTGTGCATCCAGACCCTCCACCCAACATATCCACACCCACCAACACTCACACAGTACGCCACACACCCCCAGGACACACACTCTCTCCCAATTCTACTTATACCCCCCAACGCTCATACTGGAGACAGAGAGATGATTGCCAGCTTAACTGTCCAATCACTTGCGCCCACCTAGTCATTTTCTATGATCTCACACTGGAGGGCGTCTGTGCCGCGTCCAATCACATCTGGGGTGGGCGTATCCACTCCTCTGTCCAATGAGGGACGACTCTCACCATCCCGACGACTTCCTGTGCTTCTACTCCCTGGAGTAGGACCAAAGTCTCCCCACAGGTGCCGGCTCACGTAGGAATGAACTGGGTGGATGGTGGTTGGCTTTGACCATATTGAATGCTGGGGATTGAACCTGGGTAGGCCGCCGTGCAAGGCAAATGCCTCCTGTGTTATCTCTCCCCCCGCCCCCACTGAGCTTTTTTTTTTTTTTTTGCTTTTTTGGGTCACACCTGGCGATGCCCAGGGGTTACTCCTGGCTCTGCACTCAGGCATTACTCCTGGCGATGCTCGGGTGGACCATATGGGATGCCAGGGATCGATCCTAGGCCGGTACAGGCTGGCTGCGAGCAAGGCAAACGCCCTACCGGCTGGGCTATCGCTCCAGCCCCTCCCCACTAAGCTTTTTAATAGTTAAAAAATTTTCAATCTTATCATGGTCCAGAGTCACATGCATTTGCTTGCTGAAGGTCTTAAGAAAAGGAAAATACCCAGACTATGCAGCAGGTAGGAGTAATTTCAGAAAATCGTCACATCCTTAAGAAGTGACTCAACTTTTCAAGGATAACAAACCCTAAAACAGCTCTTCTGTGTACAAGGAAACACAGGGTACACGAGAAAGAGAATATCCCTTGGAGAATGTAAAACGCTTAGCACCAAAGATGCCCAATTAGAGGTGTATGCGCAGCTGTCTGCGGGGGGGGCTTCCCTCAACTCCATAAACCAAGACTCTGTAGTAGGATGGCTACAGAGATGATGTGCTTTGTTTAGAAGCCCACTGCAGTGACTCTCACTCCTGGTAGCACTCTGGGACTCTCAGGGCTGGGAGCTGGAAGAAAACGGCAGAGCCCGAATCGGCTCAGGGTTTCTTCTGGGAGTGATTAAAAACATCCTGGCAGTGACGGTGGGAACATCTGACACTTGTGCCTTTGCCTATACTGCTAACATTTCCTCTAAGAATGTTCATTCAAATCAGTGAGCAAAGCTTTATTTGGCAGCATTCTAACCACAAAACATTTGCATGAATTCTTTACTTCAAAAAAGCTTTCAAGAAGGAAAGAAAAACAGGAACGAAGAAATACTTTACATCAAGCCATTTGGATGACAACTTTTTTTTTTCTTTTTTGGGTCACATCCAGCGATGCTCAGGGGTTACTCCTGGAAGTGCTCGGGGGCCCATATGGGATGCTGGGGATTGAACCCAGGTCGACCATGTCCAAGGCAAACCACCTACTTGCTGTACTATCGCTCCAGCACGTGGAAGACCACGTCTGATGACACACAGTCTAGGGTCTAAGTGGGTTTCCATGATTGCTCACTTCATATTCTCAGGTAGATTCTACCGTAAATGCTTACAAGAATAATTACGATTCTATTAAAGCGTAAAACAACATGAAGGTTAATTCAAAAACAGCTAGGCACACATAACCTAGAATGCATTAATTTTTCCATTCTATAATGGTGAATTAAATAATCCCTATGGAATTTTCTCGGGATTTAAAAAGTGTCATGTTAAGTAGGCATCACTGATGAAAATGAAGCCAATACCCCTGCTAAACCATCTTCATTTTTACATGAGAGTTTTCTGACAGAAGTTTCACTGAAAAACATAAACTCAGTCTTACTCGGCTCTAGTTTCTTGAGGTCCTCCAACTTAAATTCATCTTGGGACTGTGTGGACTGAATGTCAAATATTCATGTTACAGAATTTTATTATAAATATTTCACTGTACTCCATGTCTTTAGAATGGACTAAACATTCAGAAAGCAGACAAAAATCAATAACCCAATTTCTTGCTTTCAAAGAAGTCTCACTCACATATTACTTTTATATTTTTGGAGCACTCAGAATAATAACAGAAAAAAAATGAATTTATGTATTTCAATTTTGCAGTTTACTATCTACTATCTATCACTATCTTCCCGTTCATCATTTATTTGCTAGAGCAGGCACCAGTAATATCTCCATATGTCCGTCTCAGGCTAGTAGAACCCAAAGGCATCCGCTTGATCCAGGAACACAAAGAGCCTCAAAACATTATATTAGGTCATGGGAATGACCTAATATAAATGTTACTGGTATTTGGCATATCAAATACGACACGAGCAGCTTGCCAGGCTTGCCGTGCAGGTGGCATACTCTTGTAGTCACCTCTAAATACAGCATTTATTGATAAACCGCGCAGCTGCTAGTGACCGCACAAGCCGGGCTGTGATAGTCTGGTCTGCTGGGTGGAGTTGTGAAGAGAGGGAAGTCTGGATGTGGAAAACAGTGGTCCCTATGGAGTAGGGGGGTCGACTGGCTTGTTGTGAGGCCCTGCTGGGGCTGCAGGCCAGGGCTAGAACCCGCCATGCCTCCCGGGTTCCTCATGAGCGGCTGGGCACAGGGAGAGTAAGTAGCAGTTCTGCCCCATGTCTGAGAGTCTCTGGTTCAGCATACCTGGGCCGGATTGAAAAAAAAAACTGCTGCAGGGTGGGTGTGTGGATGATCCGGGCTGTGATAGTCTGGTCTGCTGGGTGGAGTTGTGAGGAGAGGGAAATCGGATGTGGAAAATTGCAGCCCCCATGAAGTAGGGGGCGTCGTCTGGCTTGTTGTGAGGCTCTTCTGGGGTGGCAGGCCAGGGATAGAGCCCGCTATGCCTCCTGGGCACCTCATGAGCGGCTGGGCACAGGGAGTGCAAGTAGCAGCTCTGCCCCATGTTTGCAGTTTACTAGATCTTTTAATATGGATTTAGCATATCAATAGCCATTCTCATAAAATTTTTGAGACAATTTTGCTTTAGGCATGTATGCTTACTGTTTTATCTGAATGGTTCTTAGTAACTGCGTTTTATATTCTAGAAAGATAAAAAGGAAATCTATTTACCTGCAAAGCTGCACTTCACAATTCCAAGCATGTTGCAATTTTGCCTATGGTCTTCTGTAGAAAAAAAGAAAAAGCTAAAATATCAAATATATTATAGCTGCTAGTTATCAAATTAATTTTTTGCTTACTTTTGTTTATTTGTTTTTTTTTCTTTTCCCAAATTTTATTACACCATTTTATTTTTTTAAGTAAGGTTATTGGTTAAATTTAAGTAGATACTTTAAGTTTTTTTTTATCTTTTTTAAAAATTTTTTTTAATTTTTTATTATACCACCATGAGACATACAATTACAAAGGTGTTCACAATTGGTTCTTGGTAATACAGTATTCCAGCACCCATCCCTCCACCAGTGTCCCATTTCCACCACCAATGTATCCCACCCCCTCCCACCCACCCCCCCCCAGCCTGCCTCAACAGCAGGTAGCCCTATTTTCTCTCTTTCTCTCTCTGTCTCTCTCTCTCTGTCTCTGCATCTTTCTCCCTCTTGTTTTACACATTGTGGCTAGCCCTGCAGATATTTAGAGTTTAAAACTTAAGTTTCTTTGTGTATATTCAATGGTGAGTTTTAATCTGCCATTACCATTTCACACATTTAGTAAAACACTGGTATCTATTTATATCCTATTAATGAATGCAGTCATTCTATATCTGTCTTTATCCTTCTGACTAATTTCACGCAGCATGATAGTCTCCATGTCCATCCATTTGCAGGTAAATTTCATAATTTCATCTTTTCTGACAGCTGCATAGTATTCCATAGTGTAGATGAACCACAGTTTCTTTAGCCAGTCCTCTGTTCTTAGGCATTTAGGTTGTTTCCAGATTCTAGATACAGTGAATAGCGCAGAGATGAATAAAGAAGTACAGATAGTGTTTCTGCTATGTGTTTTTCGGTCTCTCGGGTATATTCCCAGGAGTGCTATTGCTGGATCAAATGGGAGCTCAATGTCTAGTTTTCGGAGGAATGCCCAAATTGTTTTCCAAAAGGGCTGGACCAGTCGGCACTCCCACCAACAGTGGATGAGAGTCCCTTTTTCTCCACATCCACGCCAGCACCGGTTGTTCTTGCTGTTTTGGATGTGTGCCAGTCTCTGTGGTGTGAGATGGTACCTCATTGTTGTTTTGATTTGCATGTCCCTGATGATTAAAGATGAAGAGCACTTTTTCATATGCCTTTTGGCCATTCGAATTTCTTCTTTTTGGAAGCTTCTGTTCATTTCTTCTCCCCATTTTTTGATGAGGTTGGCTGTTTTTTTTCTTGTGAAGGGCTACCAGTGCCTGATATATCCTGGATATTTACCTCTTGTCAGATGGGTATTGGGTGAATATCCTTTCCCACTCTGTGGATTGTCTTTGTATCTTGGTCACCGTTTCTTTTGAGGTGCAGAAGGTTTTTAGTTTTATATAATCCCATTTGTTTATCTTTGCTTCCATTTGCTTGGTCAGTGGTGTGTCGTCTTTAAAGCTACTTTTCGTTTCGATGTCGTAGAGCATTTCTCCTATGTTTTCTTTGATGTACCTTATAGATTCATGTCTGATGTTGAGATCTATAATCCATTTTGATCTGACTTTTGTGCATGGCATTTGAAGGAGGTCTAAGTTCATTTTTTTACACGTAGATGCCCAGTTTTCCCAGCACCATTTGTTGAAGAGGCTTTCTTTGCTCCACTTAATATTTTTTGCTCCTTTATCGAAGATTAAGTGGTTGTATATTTGAGAGTGTGTTTCAGGATACTCAGTTGTATTCCATAGGTCTACGGGTCTGTCTCTATACCAATACCACACTGTCTTAATGACAACTGCTCTGTAGTAGAGCTTGAGGTTGGGGCAAGTGATACCTCCCATCTTCTTTTTCCCAAGGATCGCTTTAGCTATTCGTGGGGGTTTATTATTCCATACAAATTTCAGGAGTGTTTGTTCAATTTCTTTGAAGAACATCATGGGCATCTTTATAGGGACCACATTGAATCTGTATAAAGCTCTAGGGAGTATTACCATTTTGATAATGTTAATCCTTCCAATCCATGAGCAGGAAATGTGTCTCCATTTCCTCAGGTCTTCTTTTATTTCCTGAAGTAACGTTTTGCAGTTTTCTTTGTAGAGATCCTTTACATTCTTTGTCAAACTGATTCCTAGGTATTTGATTTTCTGCGGCGCAATTGTGAATGGGATAGTTTCTTTAATATCCCTTTCTTCTCTTTCGTTGTTTGCATATTGGAAGGCCATTGACTTTTGGGTATTGATTTTGTACCCTGCCACTCTACTATAGGAATGTATTATTTCTAGGAGCCTCTTGGTAGAGAGTTTCGGGTTTTCTAGGTATAATATCATGTCATCTGCAAATAGTGATAACTTGGCTTCTTCCCTTCCTATCTGGATGCCCTTAATGTCTTTTTTCTTCCCTGATTGCTATGGCAAGTACTTCCAGTACTATATTGAATAGAAGTGTAGAGAGTAGGCAGCCTTGTCTTGTCCCTGATCTTAAGGGGAAGGCTTTCATTTATTCCCCATTGAGAATGATGCTCGCTGTGGGCTTGTAGTAGATGGCCTGGATTATCTTGAGGAAGGTTCCTTCAATCCCCATTTTACGGAGAGCTTTTATCATGAACGGGTGTTGAATCTTGTCAAATGCCTTCTCTGCATCTATTGATATGATCATATGGTTTTTATTTTTCTCTTTGTTGATCTGATGTATTATGTTGATTGACTTGCGGATGTTGAACCATCCTTGCATTCCCGGGATGAATTCCACTTGGTCATGGTATATAATCTTTTTGATGACTCTTTGGATTCTATTTGCTAGTATTTTGTTGAAGGTCTTAGCATCTGTATTCATCAGGGAGATTGGTCTGTAGTTTTTTTTTTTTTTTGTGATATCTCTGTCCGCTTTGGGTATCAGGGTGATATGTGCCTCGTAAAAGCTATTTGGGAGTGTTTCTGTTTCTTCAATTTGCTGGAAGAGCTTAAAAAGAATTGGGAGTTGGTCCTCTTTAAAGGTTTTGTAGAATTCACCGGTGAATCGATCTGGACCTGGGCTTTTGTGTTTGGGGAGACTTTTGACTACCGATTATATTTCCTCGATGGAGATAGGTTTGTTGAGGTATTCCAAATCTTCTTGTTGCAGACTTGGGAAGCTATAGGAATCCAGGAATTTGTCCATTTCTTCTAGGTTCTCTTGTTTCGTGGCATACAGGCTCTTATAGCAATTTCTGATGATCTTTTGAATTTCTGTGGTTTCTGTTGTGATGTCCCCGTTTTCATTTCTGATTCTATGTATTTGGGTTCTCTTTTCCTTTTCTTACGAGTCTTGCAAGTGGTTTTTCAATCTTGTTTATTTTTTCAAAGAACCAGCTTTTGTTTTTGTTGATCTTCTGGATTGTTTTTTGACATTCCATCTTATTGATTTCTGCTCTAAGTTTTATTATTTCTTTCTTTCTGCTTGTGTTGGGCTTCTTTTGTTGATCACTCTCTAAGATTTTAAGTTGTAAAGTCAGACTGTTTATGATGGCCTTTTCTTCTTTTCTGATGAATGCTTGAAGAGCTATGAACTTGCCTCTTAACACTGCTTTTGCTGTATCCCACAAGTTTTGGTAATTCGTGTCTTCAGTCTCATTTGTTTCCAGGATTCTCTGGATTTCTTCTTTGATTTCTTTTATGACTTGCTGGTTGTTCAGCAGTGAGCTGTTTAGTTTCCAGGTACTTGGTATTGGTCTCCGTTTTTGTGTACAATTAACTTCTATTTTCAGCACATCATGGTCTGAAAAAATCGTTGGCACAATTTCTATCTTCTTGATTTTATGGAGGTATGATTTATGGCTCAGCATGTGATCTATTTTGGAGTATGTTCCATGTGCACTGGAGAAGAAAGTGTATTCAGCTTTTTGGGGATGAAATGCCCTGTATATGTCTGCCAGCCCTCTTTCTTCCATCTCTACTTTTAGGGCCAGTATTTCCTTGGTAAGTTTCAAACTTGTTGATCTATCCTGGGTTGATAGAGCAGTGTTGAAGTCTCCAACTACAATTGTGTTGCTGTCAATGTCTTCTTTGAAGTCTATTAGTAGCGGTTTTAGGTATTTTGCTGGCACCTCGTTGGGTGCATATATGTTTAATAGCGCGATTTCTTCCTGATATATGCATCCCTTGACTATTAAGAAGTGACCTTCACTGCCCCTTCTGACCTTCTTCAGCCTGAAGTCTATGTTGTCGGATACCAGTATGGCTACCCCAGCCTTTTTGGATGGGTTGTTTGAGTGAAGGATTGTTTTCCGGCCTTTTATTTTGAGCCTGTCTTTGCTCCGATTGTTCAGGTGTGTTTCTTGAAGGCAGCAGAATGTCGGATTCAATTTTTGATCCATTTTGCCACTCTGTGTCTTTCAACTGGTGCATTTAGACCATTGACATTGAGAGAGATTATTGTCATGTGATTTTGTGCCATTTTCTGTATAGGTTGTTTCTTCTTTTGGATTATGTCTCATCTTATAGTAGATCTTTCAGTTCTTCTTTTAAGGTTGGTTTAGATTTTACAAAGTTCCTAAGCTGTTGTTTAACCAAGAAGTTGTATATCTGTCCTTCAAATCTGAGCGAGAGTTTAGCTGGATAAAGAATTCTTGCTGAGGCATTCATTTCATTAAGTTTTTTTACTATGTCCCACCACTGCCTTCGGGCTTGGAGGGTGTCTTCTGAGACGTCTGCTGAAAGTGGAATGGATGCTCCTTTGTATACAATTTCCTTCTTTGATCTTGCTGCCTGAAGAATTATGTCTCTGTCTATGGCATCCATTACTTTGACTAGGATGTGTCTTGGGACATTTCTATTGGGGTCTCTTTTTGCTGGTACGCGTCGGGCTTCTTGGATCTTCATCCTTTAACTCGGGGCACTTTTCAGCCAGGATGTTTTTAACTGTTTTAATTTCCTTGGGGTTACTTTCCTGTCCCTCTGGGACTCAGATGATTCTTATGTTGTTCTGCCTGGCTTCATCCCATTGTTCTCTGTTCCGTTGCTGATCCATTTTCTGGTCTTTTTCCATCTTATGTAGTTCTCTGAGTGCTTTCTGCAGCTCATCTTCAGTCTCACTGATTCTCTCTTCCGCTGCTGTCATCCTACTGTTGAGAGCCCCTGTTGTGTTTTTCATTTCATCTACTGAGTTTTTAAGCAATGATATTTCTATTTGCATGGTTCTCATTTCTGCTCTCATTTCCTCCCGTAGTTTATTGACTGCCCTTTCAACTGCTTCGTTTATGTTCTCCTGTATTTTATTGGACATCTGCTCCATTTTTTCTTTGCGCTCCTTAAACATCATACCAATATCTTCTCTAGTTTCATTGTCAAAGAGATCATGCACATTTGTATTCTTTTTTGAGTCTTCAGGGTCGATTCCTTCATCTGTTCTTCGAGCTGGGGATCTGCGTTTTTTCCCCATGGTGTTGCAGTGTTCAGGGATAGATTCCTCTAGTGTCCTGATTCTTTTTTCTTGAGGGTATTACCTTCCCTTGGTGTTGAATTTTCTAGTTTTTGTATTAATAAGCTGCCGCGTGAGTGGCCCCCCCGCCTGGTCAGCCGCACACCCCAGGGAGAATACCTGAGGTGGAGTCAGGCAGGTGTGAGAGTTCAAAATGTCCGTTTACTTTCGCTTCTGCTCGGACTTCTGGAGTTTGTAGTTCCACCTTCTTCCGAGACCTGGGGCTCTACCACTACCCCAGGCGCCCGCCGCCAGCTGCACACGCCAGAGAGAATACCTCTTCTCCATAATTTAATGAGTGCAAATGTTTTGTTTAGGTTCAGGTTGCTCTTAATGAGGCTAAGCTTAGTGAAGAAAAGGTGAAGTCTGAATGTCAGCGGATTCAAGAAGAAAATGCTAAACTGAAGAAGAAGAAGGAACAGTAAGGCTGGGAAGGACGAGCTGCCCGGTGCTGGGTAAGGCTGGGGAGGACGAGCTCTCTGGCGCTGGGCTAAGGCTGGGGAGGACGAGCTGTCTGGTGCTGGGCTAAGGCTGGGGAGGACTAGCTGCCCGGTGCTAGGCTAAGGCTGGGGAGGAAGAGGTGCCCGGTGCTAGGCTAAGGCTGGGGAGGACGAGCTGTCCAGTGCTGGGCTAAGGCTGGGAGGACGAGCTGTCCGTGCTGGGCTAAGGCTGGGGAGGACGAGGTGCCCGGCGCTGGGCTAAGGCTGGGGAGGACGAGCTGCCCGGCGCTGGGCTAAGGCCTGGGAGGACGAGGTGCCCGATGCTGGGCTAAGGCTGGGGAGGACGAGCTCTTTGGCGCTGGGCTAAGGCTGGGGAGGACGAGGTGCCCGATGCTGGGCTAAGGCTGGGGAGGACGAGCTGCACAGTGCTGGACTAAGGCTGGGGAGGACTAGCTGCCCAGTGCTGGTCTAAGGCTGGGGAGGACGAGCTGCCCGGTGCTGGGCTAAGGCTGGGAGGATGAGCTGCCCAGTGCTGGGCTAAGGCTGGGGAGACGAGCTGCCCGGTGTTGGGCTAAGGCAGGGGAGGACGAGCTGCCCGCTGGGCTAAGGCTGGGAGGACGAGGTGCCCAGCGCTGGGCTAAGGCTGGGGAGGCCGAGCTGCCCGATGCTGGGCTAAGGCTGAGTAGGACGAGCTTTGGCGCTGGGCTAAGGCTGGGAGGACGAGCTGCCCGGTGCTGGGCTAAGGCTGGGGAGGACGAGCTGCCCGGTGCTGGGCTAAGGCTGGGAGGACGAGTTGCCCGGTGCTGGGCTAAGGCTGCGGAGGACAAGCTGCCCGGTGCTGGGCTAATGCTGGTAAGGACGAGCTGCCCAGTGCTGGGCTAAGGCTGGGGATGACGAGCTGCCCGGGCTGGGCTAAGGCTGGGGAGGACGAGCTGCCCGGCGCTGGGCTAAGGCTGCGGAGGACAAGCTGCCCGGTGCTGGGCTAATGCTTGGAAAGACGAGCTGCCCGGTGCTGGGCTAAGGCTGGGGAGGACGAGGTGCCCGGTGCTGGGCTAAGGCTGGGGAGGATGAGCTGTCCGGTGCTGGGCTAAGGCTGGGGAGGACGAGCTGCCCGGTGCTGGACTAAGGCTGGGGAGACGAGCTGCCCAGTGCTGGTCTAAGGCTGGGGAGGACGAGCTGCCGGTGCTGGGCTAAGGCTGGGAGGACGAGCTGCCCAGTGCTGGGCTAAGGCTGGGGAGGACGAGCTGCCCGGTGCTGGGCTAAGGCTGGGGAGGACGAGCTGCCCAGTGCTGGTCTAAAGCTGGGGAGGACGAGCTGCCCGGTGCTGGGCTAAGGCTGGGGAGGAC
This sequence comes from Cryptotis parvus, assembly GCA_021461705.1. Lineage (NCBI taxonomy): Eukaryota > Metazoa > Chordata > Mammalia > Eulipotyphla > Soricidae > Cryptotis > Cryptotis parvus. The sequence goes on from JAJIBD010029188.1 coordinate 42,249, forward strand.
GAGCTGCCAATGTTTTGTTTAGGTTCAGGTTGCTCTAATGAGGCTAAGTTTAGTGAAGAAAAGGTGAGTCTGAATGTCAGCGGTTCAAGAAGAAAATGCTAAACTGAAGAAGAAGAAGGAACAGTAAGGCTGGGAAGAACGAGCTGCCCGGTGCTGGGCTAAGGCTGGGGAGGACGAGCTCTCTGGCGCTGGGCTAAGGCTGGGGAGGACGAGCTGTCTGGTGCTGGGCTAAGGCTGGGGAGGACGAGCTGCCCGGTGCTGGGCTAAGGCTGGGGAGGACGAGCTGCCCGGTGCTGGGCTAAGGCTGGGGAGGACGAGCTGTCCGGTGCTGGGCTAAGGCTGGGGAGGACGAGGTGCCCGGTGCTGGGCTAAGGCTGGGGAGGACGAGCTGCCCAGCGCTGGGCTAAGGCCTGGGAGGACGAGGTGCCCGATGCTGGGCTAAGGCTGGGGAGGACGAGCTCTTTGGCGCTAGGCTAAGGCTGGGGAGGACGAGGTGCCCAGTGCTGGACTAAGGCTGGGGAGGACGAGCTGCCCAGTGCTGGTCTAAGGCTGGGGAGGACGAGCTGCCCAGTGCTGGGCTAAGGCTGGGGAGGACGAGCTGTCCGGTGCTGGGCTAAGGCTGGGGAGGACGAGCTGTCCGGTGTTGGGCTAAGGCTGGGAGGACGAGCTGCCCGGCGCTGGGCTAAGGCTGGGAGGACGAGGTGCCCGGCGCTGGGCTAAGGCTGGGAGGACGAGGTGCCCGATGCTGGGCTAAGGCTGAGTAGGATGAGCTCTTGGCGCTGGGCTAAGGCTGGGGAGGACGAGCTGCCCGGTGCTGGGCTAAGGCTGGGGAGGACGAGCTGCCCGAGCTGGGCTAAGTTTGGGAGGACGAGTTGCCCGGTGCTGGGCTAAGGCTGCGGAGGACAAGCTGCCCAGTGCTGGGCTAATGCTGGGAGACGAGCTGCCCAGTGCTGGGCTAAGGCTGGGGAGGACGAGCTGCCCGGCGCTGGGCTAAGGCTGGGGAGGACGAGCTGCCCGGCGCTGGGCTAAGGCTGGGAGGACGAGCTGCCCGTGCTGGGCTAAGGCTGGGGAGGACGAGCTGCCCGGTGCTGGGCTAAGGCTGGGGAGGACGAGCTGCCCGGCGCTGGGCTAAGGCTGGGGAGGACGAGCTGCCCGGCGCTGGGCTAAGGCCTGGGAGGATGAGGTGCCCGATGCTGGGCTAAGGCTGGGGAGGACGAGCTCTTTGGCGCTGGGCTAAGGCTGGGAGGACGAGCTGCCCAGTGCTGGACTAAGGCTGGGGAGGACTAGCTGCCCAGTGCTGGTCGAAGGCTGGGGAGGACGAGCTGCCCGGTGCTGGGCTAAGGCTGGGGAGGATGAGCTGCCCGGTGCTGGGCTAAGGCTGGGGAGGACGAGCTGCCCGGTGTTGGGCTAAGGCTGGGGAGGACGAGCTGCCCGGCGCTGGGCTAAGGCTGGGAGGACGAGCTGCCCAGCGCTGGGCTAAGGCTGGGAGGACGAGGTGCCCGGCTGGGCTAAGGCTGGGGAGGACGAGGTGCCCGATGCTGGGCTAAGGCTGAGGAGGACGAGCTGCCCAGTGCTGGGCTAAGGCTGGGGAGGACGAGCTGCCCAGTGCTGGGCTAAGGCTGGGGAGGACGAGCTGCCCGGTGCTGGGCTAAGGCTGGGAGGACGAGCTGCCCGGTGCTGGGCTAAGGCTGGGAGGACGAGCTGCCCAGTGCTGGGCTAAGGCTGGGAGGACGAGCTGCCCAGCGCTGGGCTAAGGCTGGGGAGGACGAGCTGCCCGGCGCTGGGCTAAGGCTGGGAGGACAAGCTGCCCAGTGCTGGGCTAAGGCTGGGAAAGACGAGCTGCCCGTGCTGGGCTAAGGCTGGGGAGGACGAGCTGCCCGGCGCTGGGCTAAGGCTGGGAGGACGAGCTGCCCGGCGCTGGGCTAAGGCTGGGAGGACGAGCTGCCCGTGCTGGGCTAAGGCTGGGGAGGACGAGCTGCCCGGTGCTGGGCTAAGGCTGGGGAGGACGAGCTGTCCAGTGCTGGGCTAAGGCTGGGGAGGACGAGCTGCCCGGTGCTGGACTAAGGCTGGGGAGGACGAGCTGCCCAGTGCTGGCTAAGGCTGGGGAGGACGAGCTGCCCAGTGCTGGGCTAAGGCTGGGGAGGACGAGCTGCCCAGTGCTGGTCTAAAGCTGGGGAGGACGAGCTGCCCGGTGCTGGGCTAAGGCTGGGGAGGACGAGCTGCCACACAAAGTAAGGCTGGGAGGACGAGCTGCCCGGTGCTGGGCTAAGGCTGGGGAGGACGAGCTCTCTGGCGCTGGGCTAAGGCTGGGGAGGACGAGCTGTCTGGTGCTGGGCTAAGGCTGGGGAGGACGAGCTGCCCGGTGCTGGGCTAAGGCTGGGGAGGACGAGCTGCCCGGTGCTGGGCTAAGGCTGGGGGGACGAGCTGCCCGGTGCTGGGCTAAGGCTGGGAGGACGAGCTGCCCAGTGCTGGGCTAAGGCTGGGGAGGACGAGCTGCCCGGTGCTGGGCTAAGGCTGGGGAGGACAAGCTGCCCAGTGCTGGGCTAAGGCTGGGGAGGACGAGCTGCCCAGTGCTGGGCTAAGGCTGGGGAGGACGAGCTGCCCGGTGCTGGGCTAAGGCTGGGGAGGACGAGCTGCCCAGTGCTGGGCTAAGGCTGGGAGGACGAGCTGCCCAGTGCTGGGCTAAGGCTGGGAGGACGAGCTCTGGCGCTGGGCTAAGGCTGGGGAGGACGAGCTGCCCGGTGCTGGGCTAAGGCTGGGGAGGACGAGCTGCCCGGTGCTGGGCTAAGGCTGGGGAGGACGAGCTGCCCAGTGCTGGGCTAAGGCTGGGGAGGACGAGCTGCCCGGTGCTGGGCTAAGGCTGGGGAGGACGAGCTGCCCGGTGCTGGGCTAAGGCTGGGGAGGACGAGCTGCCCGTGCTGGGCTAAGGCTGGGGAGGACGAGCTGCCCGGTGCTGGGCTAAGGCTGGGGAGGACGAGCTGCCCGGTGCTGGGCTAAGGCTGGGGAGGACGAGCTGCCCGGCGCTGGGCTAAGGCTGGGGAGGACGAGCTGCCCGGTGCTGGGCTAAGGCTGGGGAGGACGAGCTGCCCGGCGCTGGGCTAAGGCTGGGGAGGACGAGCTGCCCGGTGCTGGGCTAAGGCTGGGGAGGACGAGCTGCCCGGTGCTGGGCTAAGGCTGGGAGGACGAGCTGCCCAGTGCTGGGCTAAGGCTGGGAGGACGAGCTGCCCGGTGCTGGGCTAAGGCTGGGGAGGACGAGCTGCCCAGCGCTGGGCTAAGGCTGGGGAGGACGAGCTGCCCAGTGCTGGGCTAAGGCTGGGGAGGACGAGCTGCCCGGTGCTGGGCTAAGGCTGGGGAGGACGAGCTGCCCAGTGCTGGGCTAAGGCTGGGGAGGACGAGCTGCCCGGCGCTGGGCTAAGGCTGGGGAGGACGAGCTGCCCAGTGCTGGGCTAAGGCTGGGGAGGACGAGCTGCCCGGTGCTGGGCTAAGGCTGGGGAGGACGAGCTGCCCAGTGCTGGGCTAAGGCTGGGGAGGACGAGCTGCCCGGTGCTGGGCTAAGGCTGGGAGGACGAGCTGCCCGGTGCTGGGCTAAGGCTGGGGAGGACGAGCTGCCCGGCGCTGGGCTAAGGCTGGGGAGGACGAGCTGCCCGGCGCTGGGCTAAGGCTGGGGAGGACGAGCTGCCCGGTGCTGGGCTAAGGCTGGGGAGGACGAGCTGCCTGGTGCTGGGCTAAGGCTGGGGAGGACGAGCTGCCCGGTGCTGGGCTAAGGCTGGGAGGACGAGCTGCCAGTGCTGGGCTAAGGCTGGGGAGGACGAGCTGCCCGGTGCTGGGCTAAGGCTGGGGAGGACGAGCTGCCCGGCGCTGGGCTAAGGCTGGGGAGGACGAGCTGCCCAGTGCTGGGCTAAGGCTGGGAGGACGAGCTGCCCAGTGCTGGGCTAAGGCTGGGGAGGACGAGCTGCCCGGTGCTGGGCTAAGGCTGGGGAGGACGAGCTGCCCGGTGCTGGGCTAAGGCTGGGGAGGACGAGCTGCCCGGTGCTGGGCTAAGGCTGGGGAGGACGAGCTGCCCGGTGCTGGGCTAAGGCTGGGGAGGACGAGCTGCCCAGTGCTGGGCTAAGGCTGGGGAGGACGAGCTGCCCAGTGCTGGGCTAAGGCTGGGGAGGACGAGCTGCCAGTGCTGGGCTAAGGCTGGGAGGACGAGCTGCCCGGTGCTGGGCTAAGGCTGGGGAGGACGAGCTGCCTGGCGCTGGGCTAAGGCTGGGAGGACGAGCTGCCAAGTGCTGGGCTAAGGCTGGGAGGACGAGCTGCCCGGCGCTGGGCTAAGGCTGGGAGGACTGCCCAGCGCTGGGCTAAGGCTGGGGAGGACGAGCTGCCTGGTGCTGGGCTAAGGCTGGGGAGGACGAGCTGCCCGGCGCTGGGCTAAGGCTGGGGAGGACGAGCTGCCTGGTGCTGGGCTAAGGCTGGGGAGGACGAGCTGCCCGGTGCTGGGCTAAGGCTGGGGAGGACGAGCTGCCCGGTGCTGGGCTAAGGCTGGGGAGGACGAGCTGCCCGGTGCTGGGCTAAGGCTGGGGAGGACGAGCTGCCCGGTGCTGGGCTAAGGCTGGGGAGGACGAGCTCTGGTGCTGGGCTAAGGCTGGGGAGGACGAGCTGCCCAGTGCTGGGCTAAGGCTGGGGAGGACGAGCTCTCCGGCGCTGGGCTAAGGCTGGGGAGGACGAGCTGCCTGGTGCTGGGCTAAGGCTGGGGAGGACGAGCTGCCCGGCGCTGGGCTAAGGCTGGGGAGGACGAGCTGCCTGGTGCTGGGCTAAGGCTGGGGAGGACGAGCTGCCCAGCGCTGGGCTAAGGCTGGGGAGGACGAGCTGCCCGGCGCTGGGCTAAGGCTGGGGAGGAGCTGCCCGGCGCTGGGCTAAGGCTGGGGAGGACGAGCTGCCCGGCGCTGGGCTAAGGCTGGGGAGGACGAGCTGCCCGCTGGGCTAAGGCTGGGGAGGACGAGCTGCCTGGCGCTGGGCTAAGGCTGGGGAGGACGAGCTGTCCGGCGCTGGGCTAAGGCTGGGGAGGACGAGCTGCCCGGCGCTGGGCTAAGGCTGGGGAGGACGAGCTGCCCGGCGCTGGGCTAAGGCTGGGAGGACGAGCTGCCCGGCGCTGGGCTAAGGCTGGGGAGGACGAGCTGCCCGGCGCTGGGCTAAGGCCTGGGAGGACGAGGTGCCCGATGCTGGGCTAAGGCTGGGAGGACGAGCTCTTTGGCGCTGGCCTAAGGCTGGGGAGGACGAGGTGCCCAATGCTGGGCTAAGGCTGGGGAGGACGAGCTGCCCAGTGCTGGACTAAGGCTGGGGAGGATTAGCTGCCCAGTGCTGGTCTAAGGCTGGGGAGGACGAGCTGCCCGGTGCTGGGCTAAGGCTGGGGAGGATGAGCTGTCCGGTGCTGGGCTAAGGCTGGGGAGTACAAGCTGCCCGGTGTTGGGCTAAGGCAGGGAGGACGAGCTGCCCGGCGCTGGGCTAAGGCTGGGGAGGACGAGGTGCCCGGCGCTGGGCTAAGGCTGGGGAGGACGAGGTGCCCGATGCTGGGCTAAGGCTGAGTAGGACGAGCTGCCCGGTGCTGGGCTAAGGCTGGGGAGGACGAGCTGCCCGGTGCTGGGCTAAGGCTGGGGAGGACGAGCTGCCCGGTGCTGGGCTAAGTTTGGGAGGACGAGTTGCCCAGTGCTGGGCTAAGGCTGCGGAGGACAAGCTGCCCGGTGCTGGGCTAATGCTGGTAAAGACGAGCTGCCCAGTGCTGGGCTAAGGCTGGGGATGACGAGCTGCCCGGCGCTGGGCTAAGGCTGGGGAGGACGAGCTGCCCGGCGCTGGGCTAAGGCTGCGGAGGACAAGCTGCCCGGTGCTGGGCTAATGCTGGGAAAGACGAGCTGCCCGGTGCTGGGCTAAGGCTGGGGAGGACGAGCTGCCCGGCGCTGGGCTAAGTCTGGGGTGGACGAGCTGCCGGCGCTGGCTAAGGCTGGGGAGGACGAGCTGCCCGGCGCTGGGCTAAGGCTGGGGGAGGACGAGGTGCCCGGTGCTGGGCTAAGGCTGGGGAGGATGAGCTGTCCGGTGCTGGGCTAAGGCTGGGGAGGACGAGCTGCCCGGTGCTGGACTAAGGCTGGGGAGACCGAGCTGCCCAGTGCTCGTCTAAGGCTGGGGAGGACGAGCTGCCCGGTGCTGGGCTAAGGCTGGGGAGGACGAGCTGCCCAGTGCTGGTCTAAAGCTGGGGAGGACGAGCTGCCCGGTGCTGGGCTAAGGCTGGGGAGGACGAGCTGCCCAGTGCTGGGCTAAGGCGGGGAGGATGAGCTGCTCGGCGCTGGGCTAAGGCTGGGGAGGACGAGCTGTCCGGTGCTGGGCTAAATTGGGGAGGACGAGCTGCCCGGCGCTGGGCCAAGGCTGGGGAGGACGAGCTGTCCGGCGCTGGGCTAAGGCTGGGGAGCACGAGCTGGGCTAAGCTTGGGGAGGACGAGCCGGAATAGTAATATAGTGGCTTGGGTGATTGTACACAGCCAATCCTGGTACAATAGCAGGCATTTAATTATGGACCCCAAGAACCAAAAAGAATAATTCCCAAATGTACAGGCTGAAGTAACACCTTAGCATTGCTGGATTTGATTAAAAACAAACCAAAAAATGCAGCCAACTATGATTCCCTGAGCCTCCTGGATAAAGCCCCAACTTTTCAACCACCCTGAAATCTGCAGGGTGATTTAAAAGGTTTGTTTTTCCAAATAAGCTGCTCTGGCAGTGTGCATTTTTGAGCCAAACATAAAATACAATTTCCCTTCTCAATAAAATTATCTTGCAATCTACAGCCTCCTTACAACTTTGAAATGCAATAAAGAATACCTGTGTTTTAGTTAATGTTGCATATGTAACGGCTAAATGATTTAGCGTGTCATGAGAAATGAACATTTCGTGTGGAAATGCTATACGAACATGTATTTCCATTCTATTTTTTAGTGTACACCAATTGAGTACAGAGTAATGGTGTTTATAAGCTTGATTTTTTTTAAAGATGTTATTTGGTCACAAAGACTGTTACACTAAAATGTTTCCTAAAGACCACTAAGGGCTCTCTGCCTCTCGCTGAAATTATTTGTAGTAATAGTTGATTAAACTTTTGGTTATTACTGCTTCCTGAGTGCGTGTTAATTAATTGTGGATTGACTTGTCATGAGAGTTGTCTAATTTTGGGAACAAGTGAACTTAGTTGCCAGAACCCACGGTAGCAGTTTGCAGTGAAGGAGGTTCGGCCTGAAGCTCTCACCTGTGAAGACCTTTACAGCAGCCAGCTGGGTGTGGTGGGGGCGGGGGGGGGGGGGGGTGCACCATATCACTGCTGCCTAGAGAAGGGCACCAGCTGTGCTTTACATCATCCTTACCTTAAGGGCATGTAACAGAACTGAGAGTCTCTCAGACATGGGGCAGAGCTGTTCCTTGCTCTCTCTGTGCACAGCCATTCATGAGGCAGTCGGGAGGCGTGGCGGGTTCTAGCCCTGGCCCACCACCTCGGCAGAGCCTCACAACAAGCCAGACCACCACCCTCACTCCACGGGTGCCGCCATTTTCCACATTTGGACTTCCCTCTCGTCAGAACTCCACCCAGCAGACCAGCCCATCACAGCCCGTCTCGTGCGGCCGGAAGCGGCAGTGCGGTTCATCAATAAATGCTTTATTTGGAGGTGTTTAAAAGAGTTTGCCTCCCGCTCGGCAAGCCTGGCAAGCTTCTCGTGTTGTACTTGATATGCCAAATTCCAGTAACAATTACATTAGGTCATTCCCATGACCTAATATAATGGTTTGAGGCTCTTTATGTTCCTGTAGAAGCCGATGCACCTGGCTCTACTGGCATGAGACAGGACATATGGAGATATTACTGGTGCCCGCTCTAGCAAATAGATGATCAATGGGAAGATCGTGATCGTGATCGTGAACAGAACTGAACCATAAAAGTTGGTATTTTTTTAAACCAGAGAAATAACGGCTGTAGCATGTGAACCTTGCATGTGGCCCACCTGTGTTCAGAGTCAAGATAAGCCCCGAGTTCTGCTGGGTGAGGCCCCCAAACAAAGTATTACTCCAGATGTTGCCATTGAGTTTTCAAGGGCAGTGTGTGTGTGTGTGTGTGTGTGTGTGTGTGTGTGGAGAAGCAAATTGCTATGAAAAAGGACGACTTAGCATTTTAAAGAAGTCTGTGGCAGGCCCAAGGCCCATGATTACAGGATGAAGTCAGCTTTGTTTAGGAGTGATGCTCAGGAGTGACAAAAAATGCCTTAGCTACTGTGCTCTAGTGCTGTACTCCAGCTGTTAGCGTAAACATTATCCAAAAGTTATAATTTAAAAATCCCTAAGTACAATTGTATTTTTTGTTAGTTGATCCTACAGATCTACTGAACGTTGACTCTTTTTTAAAAAAGTATTTTATTATACCACTGTGAGATATACAATTACAAAGATATACAATTAAAAAGTTCATATTTGGGTTTTGGACATACAGTGTTCCAGCACCCATCCCTCCACCATTGTCCATCTCCCAACACGAACGTCCTCGGTTCCCTCCCCCTCCCCCAGCCCGCCTCCATGGCAGGTTCTTTATTTCTTCCCCTTTCTCTCTTTCTCTTTTCCTTCCCTTCCAGACTATGGATTACAGAACATATATTAAAGGGTTGTCATGTGTATCTTTTTTGCCTGTATTTAATGCTCAGTTCTAGGTTGGTATTAGTACCCTCGACAATTGTTAGCAAACTGTTCCATTTTCTGTCTTACCTAGCCTCTGACTCCGACACTGTCGGGGAGCCCCGTCTGGGTACCCGACAGTGCCGGGAAGTGAGTTCCCTTCTACCTCCGAAGCCAGCGGGGAATGGATGAAGAATTAGGAATCAGATGCAGTTTTAAAAGGGCTTTACTATCACAGGTTCCAATATACAATCCAAGAGCAGGGAAAACCTCTGGACTCTGGGTTCCTAGCTAGGCCCCAGCCAGGTGTAGGCCATGATGGCTGCCACCACGTGTTGAGGCCCAACAGAGAATGGAGAGGACGGAGAAGCAAAACGCCAAGGGAAGCCGAAATGGCAAGAGGGGGGAAAAAAAGAGAGATTCTTTCTTCTTACAGCTTATTTTATAGCTAGAAATCTGCCCAAACTCCCCAGCCCAGCCCATTGTGGGCTGGGCTATCTAGAGATGAAAACAGGAAAAAGCTCTATAGAAATGTAGCAACTTCAGGAGACCTTCTGGCTGTTTACAAGGATCCAGAGCTAATTAAAAGCCTCCTAGCAGAGCTGGGAGAAGCTATAAGCTAAATGTAACTTCCCCTGGCAGGAAGGATTAAATGCCCTCAGGTAATTTCTCCCTGCACCTCACCTAATGTCTTGAGCCAAGATCTGCCTGGAATTGCCTTTATAGGGTAGAGAAGGGGGTTTCTGAGATGGCATGTCTCTGTACAAAAGACTAATACTAATGCCAGTTAAATATTTCTCCAAGCCTTCACAAGAGTCTCGTCTACTTCACGGTAGTTTTGTATTTTAGTTGCCTTTGAGTTATCAGGGGAGCCATGCTTGCTTGCTTGGAGGCAAACAGCATTTCTCTCTGGTCTAATTACTTAAGAGATCCAACGTGGCCAGGCAAATATGCTGGTATGATCTAGCTAGTCCCACGATGCTTGTGGTAGCATGAGAGAATATTTATACCAGCCAGTACAGAATTCATGGTCAGATAAAACTGCCACATTCAGACTACCCCCTATCTATGAAGTGACCTGCAGGAGGCAATCCAGGGAAGATGCAGAGGCCTAGGATTTTAGGTGTCCTGCAACACCACACCTTTATGATAATTTCCACCTTTGACAAGACCTCCTGATACAAGGTCATGTTTCACTTGACCTTGGATATTGGTATCATAATATGTACATATATATTTATGTCATGCAAATAAATGCAGTCATTCAGTATCTGTCTCTCTCCTTCTGGCTAATTTCACTCAACATAATCTCCATGTCCATCCATTTATATGCACATTTTATAACTTCATTTTCTATAACAGCTGCATAGTATTCCATTGTGTAGATGTACCAAATCTTTATCCAGTCATAGATTTTTGGGCACTCTGGTTGCTTCCAGATTCTGGCTATTGTGAATAATGCTGCTATGAACATAAAAGTAGGGATGGTGTTTCCACTGCGTATTTTTGGCTTCCCAGAGTAGATTCCCAGGAGTTATAGTATGACTGGGTCAAATGGGAGTTCAATTTCTAGTCTTTGGAGGAAAGTCCATATTGTTTTCCAGAAAGGCTGTACCAGCCTGCATTCCCACCAACAATGGATGAGTGTCCCCATTTCCCCACATCCACCCAGCACTTGTTGTTCTTGCTCTTTTGAATATGTGCTAGTCTCTGTGGTATAAAATGATATCTCATTATTGTTTTGGTTTGCATCTCTCTGATGATTAGTGATGATGAGCATTTTTTTTCATATTTTTTTGGCCATTCGAATTTCTTCCTTGTTGAAGTCTTTGCATTTCTTCTCCCCATTTTTTGATGGGTTTGTTTGTTTTCTTCTTGTAAGTTCTACCAGTGCCTGATATATCCTGGATATTAACCCCTTATCAGATTGGTATTGGGTGAATATTCTTTCCCATTCTGTGGACTGCCTTTGTATCTTAGTCATTGTTTCTTTTGAGGTGCAGAAGCTTTTTAGTTTAATGTAGTCCCATATGTTTATCTTTTCTTCTAGTGTTTTGTTAGTGATGTTTCACCTTGGAAGATGCCTTTAGCTTCAATGTTTGGAGGGTTTTTCCTATATTTTCTTCAATGTACTTTATGGATTCAAGTCTGATATTGAGATCTTTAATCCATTTTGATCTGATTTTTGTGCATGGTATTAGACACAGGTACAAATTCATTTTTTTACATGTCACTGCCCAGTTTCCCCAACATAGCTTGTTGAAGAGGCGTTCCTTTCTCCATTTTGGTCTCTTTGCACCTTAATCAAAGATTAAATGATCATGTGCTTGAGGTTGGGTGTCAGGATATTCAACTCTATTCCATAGGTCCACAGGTCTGTTTTTATTCCAATACCATGCTGTTTTAATTACTACTGCCTTGTAGTACCGTTTGAAGTTGGGAAAGGTGATGCTCCCATCTTCTTTTTCCCAAGGATTGCTTTAGCTTTCCTGGGGATTTGTTGTTCCATACAATTTTCAGGAGTGTTTGGTCAATTTCTTTGAAGAATGTCATGGGTATCCTTATAGGGACTGCATTGAATCTGTACAGAGCTCTAGGGAGTATTACCATTTTGACAATGTTGATTCTCCCCATCCATGAGCAGGGAATATGTTTCCATTTCCTCGTGTCCTCTTTTACCTCTTAGAGCAGTGTCTTGTAGTTTTCTTTGTACAGGTCCTTTACACACTTGGTTAAGTTCATTCCTAGATATTTGATTTTCTGTGGCAGAATTGTGAATGGAATTGTTTCCTTAGTATCCCTTTCTTCTCTTTCGTTATTTTAATATAGGAAAACCACCGACTTTCGGGTGTTGATTTTGTATCCTGCCACTCTACTATATGCGTCTATTGTTTCTAGGAGTTTTTTGGTAGAGAGTTTAGGGTTCTCTAGGTATAATGTCATCTGCGAATAATAATAGCTTGACCTCTTCCTTGCCTATCTCAATGTGCTTGATGTCCTTTTTCTTCTCTGATTGCTATGGCAAGTACTTCCAGTACTATATTGAATAAAAAGAGGTGAGAGTGGGCAACTTTATCTCGTCCCTGATCTCAGGGGGAAGGCTTTCATTTTTTTTCCCATTTAGAATGATGCTCGCTGTGGGCTTTTGGTAGATGGCTGTATCTATATTGAAGAAAGTCCCTTCAATTCCCATTTTCTGAAGGGTTTCTGGAGGGTTTTAATCATGAACGGTGCTGGATCTTGTCAAATGCTTTCTCTGCATCTATTGATAGGATCATATAGTTTTTATTTTTTCTCTTATTGATATGAGAGACTGGGGCTGGCCTGGCCGGGCAAAGGGCACCGCACTCCTCCTTAGCCACCGCCTCCTCTTCTAGTCTTCCTCTTCCCATGGAAAACGCCAGGCTGCCTCTCGTGCAGTTTAAATCAGGCTCCTCCTCTTCCCACCCCCTGCTAGGGAGCGGCCCAGCGGCCCCCCAGGCCTTGTGTTCATGGTGATGGCCCTAGACCCCGCAGATCAGCATCTCAGGCATGTTGAAAATGATGTTTTGATTCCTAAAATAATGAGAGACAAGGCCCGGGAGAGATGTTCTGAACAAGTTCAAGCAGACCAGACTATCACAGCCCGGATCATCAACACCCACCCTGCAGCAGTTTATTTTCAATCTGGCCCAGATATGCTAAACCAGAGACTCTCAGACATGGGGAAGAGTTGCTACTTGCTCTCCCTGTGCCCAGCCGCTCATGAGGCGCCCAGGAGGCAAGGCGGGTTCTAGCCCTGGCCTGTCACCCCAACTGAGCCTCACAACAAGCCAGACCACTCTCCCCTACTCCATGGGGCCCGCCATTTTCCACATCCGGACTTCCCTCTCGTCACAACTCCACCCAGCAGACCAGACTATCACAGCCTGGCTCACGCAGTCGCTAGCGGCCGCACAGTTCATCAATAAATGCTTTATTTAGAGGTGACTACAACAGTATGCCACCCGCACGGCAAGCCTGGCAAGCTGCTCGTGTAGTATTTGTTATGCCAAATACCGGTAACATTTATATTACGTCATTCCCGTGACCTAATATTATGGTTTGAGGCTCTTTATGTTCCTGGAGCAAGCGGATGCCTTTGGGTTCTACTAGCATGAGACAGGATATATGGAGATATTACTGGTGCCCGCTCTAGCAAATAGATGATTAACGGGAAGATAGTGATAGTGATAGTGATTGATATGTTGTATTATGTTGTTTGACTTGCGAATGTTGAACCATCCTTGCATTCCCGGGATGAATCCTACTTGGTCATGATGTATAATCTTCTGATGAGTCTTTGGATTCTGTTTGCTAGTATTTTCTTGAAGATCTTAGCATCCATGTTCTATTGATATCCCTTTTAAGTGGAATTATATATATGTGACCTTTTACGGTGTCCTACATCTTTCACTCAGTGTCATGTGTATAAGGCATCACTCAGTATCATGTATATAAGGAAATCTGTTTCCTTCTAGAAGTTTTATGATTAATGTCATGCTCTAAAGTGAGTAAGTTTGGAAACTTGCCTGGGAAACATATCCTGTGATCCAGGTCCTAGAATCTCTTCACACTAACTAAGTGCTTGGCCTCAGTCATTTTTAAATATCTGGCTCCAGTTTAGATCATGGTGTCATGAACTTCTGAAGTATTATTGGATTCCTATCTGCTAATCTATTTTTGAGAATCATTGTATCAGTGATATTCATCTGCTATGTAGGTCTATGGATTTCTTCTTTAGTGATGGGTCTGTCTACTTCAGGGTAATGTTTGCCTTAACAGAAGTGGGAACATCTCTATCTCTTAGCTTCTGACAGAGTCTGAAAGGAGTAGGAAGTAGGTCTTCAAAAGCAGTTGGAAGAACTCAAAGTCAACCCACAGGGGCCTGGATTTAGCTCCGGCTGTTTGCCTGCTGCTCTCCAGGGGCTTCTCCTGCCCGGTCAGTTAACCATGGCCCAAGGGTACACATGACTTGCCTTTTTGTGTAAACTCTGGGGCATCCATCTAGTCCCCTTAGTCACGTGTGGTTCTCTAGCATTTCCCACAGCAATTTGGAAAAGACTGTCTAGACACCACTTTACATACCCAGCTCACTTGTTGGCGTTTATTCAAGTATTGATCTAGAGATATGTCCCTAGATCCCCACAGTTTTAATGAATCCATAAAGATTCATTAAATTCATATGGTATTCTAGTACCATAACACTTTGATTTGTGGATTTATAGTAGACTTTCTGCCTCCACTCAGGTTGATGGCCTGGTTAACTTCAGAGTCATTCATATCATCTTGTCAGTGTTTTGCATTGATTTTAATGCATGTACATCTCCCCCCTCCTCTCTCATCTTGCTTCTCTCCTTTTTCATCCTTTCCCCTCTTTCTCCAACTAAGTCAAAAGAATTAAAATGGAGTTGAGAGACTTAGTACAGACAGGCACTTGCCTTTCATGCAGTCAACCTGGGTTTGATCCTTGACACACATCATCTTAAGAGTGATCCCTGAAGGCAGAGGCAGGATCAAGGCCTAAGTAGCTCCAGTGTACCTGCCAGACCAAAAATAAATAAATACATTCATATATTTGTGTTTTATGGATGAGAATACTGTGAGGATGGTTGAGCTTTCCATGCGAGTGTAAGCAACGGTGTATTGTACAGTTGATTCCAGTCTATGATTAAACTTGGGTTTGCTGAATTATCTCCCACTCCTGCAGGGAAACTCTGGTGTGCCCCACACAAAATCTGGGAGCAGGGTCAAGGATCCCCTTCTGCCCCAGGGGATCTGTAGCCTTCAGATAGAGAAAGAAGCGAGAATTCAGAGGAGTTTCAGAATGTCTTATTTAACACAGGTTCTGGCACACAAATCAGCAGTAGGAAAAACCCCAAACTTTGGGTGTCTGGCTGGGCTGCGGCCACGTGTAGGCCAAGATGGCTGCCACCACGTGTTAAGGCCCCTCACAGAGGGAACGGTGAAGAGGAAAGAAGGGAAGCACCAGCAGAAACAGGGAAAAAGAGAGCCAGAAAGGAAGCAGGCTAGTTTTAATGTTCCTGCAACACAGACCTCCCACTCCAATGGAAAGCCATCAGGGTCAAATCCCCTCAGGTAATTTCTCCCAGGACCTCACCTAGGCCTTTTGAGATGTTAATGTTGCCTAGCTGAAATCTGCCTTGGAAGTACCCAGCAGGGTACAGTGGAGGAGTGGCTTGTGAGATGAACTATATCTCAGAATACAAAGGCATGCATCTGTACCAAAGAATATTGTATTGACAGTTCTATATTTCTCCAGGCCTTCACAAGAAGGCTTCACTTCTTTACTTCATGGTCGTTCTGCCTTTGATTTATCAGAGAGCCATGCTTGCTTGCTTGGAGGCAAAAAGCATTTCTCTCTGGTCCAATTACTTAGAGATCCAAGTGGCCAGGCAAATATACTGGTAAGATCTCGCTAGTGCCACGATGATTATGGCAGCATGAGAGAATATTTATACCAGCCAATATAGAATGCCTTATTGCTGGTGGTACTAATAATCAGTAACCCTGAAGCTCTGTAGCCCTGTAGCTTTGATGCCAGCCCTCAGACTCAGGCTTCAGGCCTTGTAGCTCTGATGCTGGCCCTCAGGCCTAAACATCAGGAGCAACTTTTCATCCCTGTTGCTGGCCATCTGGCTCAAGCACTAGGGTCCCCATAGCTTAGGTGCTGTCCAGGGATCAGAGGCCGCTGCTCTCTCAGCAGAAGTCCCCCAGCCCAGGATGATCTCCTGTGGTCCCTACAATGTCTCAGCCAGGTTCAGAACACTAGGCTCATCTGTCTTAACAGACCTTGGGAGATACTGAGCCTTTAAGATCCCACGCAGGTCCTTAATGATTGAACCTTATGGTAAGATAACTTCAGAAATTAGTTATTATGTAAAACTGAAGAACTGGGAATTTTTAGCAAGTTATTATGTTGTCCCTGACATTAGATAGAATTTGTCTCTCAAATGTAAACTTGTATTCCTAATCAAATTTTCTCCAGGTATTCCAGTTATCTCAAGATGAATTATTTTTCCTGTTCAAAGAATCAAAATTTCATGTATGAATAAATCATTAATACATTTTGTATGGCATTTTAAGAATATGAGGCAATTATTTTTTATGCATTTCAGTTGAAACCAAAGTTGAAAACTACAGCACTATATATTACCTCCCTTTGAGCATTTGTTTTGAAACGCTTCGCTAAAATGAAATTAAGCTAAAGCTCCATCCTCAAATAGGTATGTAGATTTTCCTTCTTTATATACACAAGAGTACTTTAAATGCATTGATAGTTCATATTCAGCAGAAATACTAACTAATAGCACTGGTTTTGAGGGTATTAAGAAATCCTTTGATTTGTTTAAGCATTAGTGCTTTGATAAGACATGTCAAAATGTAACTGCAACTCAAGTTTGTTCACAGTTAATGGTGATTATAAGGGGCTCTTGTTTGAAATCAGTCTATCTCCTAAACATCAGCAGAAAGAATAATTTTCTTCTCAGTGGGAATGCCATATGCTCTTTGTATGGACATGAGATTAAAAGATATATTTGATTAAATAACAGTGAAACTATAGTGAGTGTTCCTGTATCAATAAATATTCCTGCACATATATGCTGTGTTTTCTTTGGCAGAGTTACACACCACTTATGAAATGATTCCATAATTAAGGTCTCCATTGATAGTAATATTAATTCATGTACTGTCTGGTAGTAAGAATTAATATTTGTGTGTCATCTTATATCCTTAAATCTATTGGTTAAAGTATGTATTCATTGCCTCATTCTCATACTGCTGGCAGCATTTTTCATCATCTGGTGTCCACAGCTCGTCAGTTTCATCCAAGAGAGTAAGCCAATCTCAAGCCCTGCTTGACAGAGGCCCACGCTAGAGAGGAAACTATTTCAGTGCAGGTATGCTAGAACCACAGATGCAGATACACCAGGCAGCACTGCTATCAGCTCTCCCTGTAGCACTCCCTCTACTCCACTGATATGAGGGGTAAGGGACTGAGAGCAACTTACGGCCCGAGCCTACAATCCCAAGTGAGCCTCAGAAGTACCCAGAGGAACCCCACACCATGCTGGCAGTGTTGTACATCATGTGGACACCACAACTTGTCAGAGCTCCTCCCAATAAAGTAAGCCAATCATAATCCCGGCTTGTAAGAGACCCATCCTACACAGGAAACTTATCAAGCCCAGGTATGATTGAACCACAGAGGCAGAAATACCAGGCAGAGCTGCTACCAGGTCTCCACGTTGCATTTTCTGTACACCACTAACCAAAAAGAGTCAGAGACAAGAGCAACTTCTGGCCCGAGCCCACCATCCCGATAGAGCCTCAGAAGAAATCCGAGGAACTCCCATACCATGCTGGCAGTGTTTTTCTCATCCCGACTCCACAGCTTTTCAGAGCTCCACCCAAGAGAGTAAGCCAATCTCAAGCCATCTTGACAGAGACCCACCCTACAGTCGAAAATACTTCAAGGTATGGTCACTAAGTCATCCTGAGCACCACCAGACCCAGATGGATTTCCAGTTCCTCTTTTTTATTAGCTAATAAGTGCAAGAAGAGTGTGACATGGATAACCGACAAAATTAAGAAGCTCATTGACCATTGTTAGCATCCCTACATATTTGTGAAGTTATATTGTTTTTTGGCTTTCCTTTTAATCACATCAGATGAATTATTACTATTTATTGTCAATGACATTTGTGTAACTGTTGAGTGTCTATTTCAGAAGATGACACTTTTCTCAAGATTATCTGTTCCTAATAAGTCGGAGAGACAGCACACTGGACAGGTGATTTGCCTTTTATGCTTTTGACCTGGGTTTGATCCCTGACATCCCAAATGGTCCCTTTCGACCAGAGCCCACCGTCCCAATAGAGCTTCAGAAGAACCCCGAGGAGCCCTACCCTTTCTGGCAGTGTTTTCATCATTGCAGCTCCACAGCTGGTCAGAGTTCCACCCAAGTGAGTAAACCAATCACAATCCTGGCTTTTCAGAGACCCACCCTACAGAGGCAACTATTCCAAGCCCAGGTATGCTTGAACCACAATACAGATACACCAGGCAGAGCTGCTACCAGCTCTCCCCGTTGTATTTCCTGTACTCCCTGTACTCCTCTGACCACAAGGGGTCAGGGATGGTTAGCGACTTCCTGCCCAAGCCCACCATCTCAATAGAGCCTTAGTAGAAGCCAGAGAAGTCCCCACACCATCTGGCAGTGTTGTTCATCCACAGCTATTCAGAGCTCCACCCTAGAGAGTACGCCAATCTCAAGCCCAGCTTGTCAGAGACCCACCTACAGGGGAAATTATTTCAAGCCCATGTATGCTTGAACCACAGTCCTATGTACTCCAGGCAGAGCTGCTACCAGCTCTCCCGGTGTACTCTTTCTTTGGGGATTCTGTGCAGTCTCCTCTCATCAGGACCTCCCACTTCCCAATGTCTCTCTTCAAGACTTCATACTTCTGATGCTGTCCCAGGATATCTTCTGTTAGGACACTTTTCCTTTGGCCCTTTTTGCTCAGCTCTTTTCTCTGGACTCCTCAGCTATGTCCCTATCTATTTCCTAGTTATTTGTTTGATTTTTTGCTACCACGTCTGTGTCTCTGAATCCTTGTCTAATTCTTTGAGTTCCTCCGAGCTGCTGTGCTGCCAGTGGTCCTAACACTCAGTAGCCCTGAGGCTCTGTAGCCCTGTAGCTTTGATGCCAGCCCTCGGGCTCAGGCACTAGATCTTGTGGCTCTGATGCTGGTGTTTGGGCCTATACCTCAGGATCAGATTCTCCCTGGTGCTGGCCATATGGTTCAGGCACAAGGGGCCTCATATCTTAGGTGCTGACTAGGCACCAGAGGCTGCTGCTCTTTCAGTCCGGCAGTCCCCAAGCCAGGATGCTCTCTTGGAGCCCCTATTTATAGTCTCAGAACCCTGGCCTCAACTGTCTTAACAGACCTTGGGTGGTACTGCGCCTTTAAGATCCCACACAGGTAATTAATGATTGAGTGTATGTGGTAAGACAACTTCAGAAATTAGTTATTATGCCAAACTGAAAAACTGGGAATTTTGAGCAAGCTATTATGTCATCCCTGACATTAGAATTTTTCTCTCGAATGTAAACTTTTATTCCTAATCAAATTTTTCTCCCGATTCTTTCAAGTTATCTCAAAATGAATTATTTTTCCTGTTCAAAGAATCAAAATTTCATGTATGAATAAATCATTAATACATTTTGTATGGTATTTTAAGAACATGAGGCAATATTTTTTTGTAATGCATTTCATTTGAAACCAAAGTTTAAGACACCAACATCAATATACCACCTCCTGTTGAGCATTTGGTTTTAAAATGACTCACTCAAAGAAAATCAAAGTCACAAGTCCATCCAAAGCAGGTATGTATATTTTCATTCTTTATATACACAAGTTATTTAAATGCATATAGAGTTCGTACTTCAGCAGAAATACTAAGTTATAGCACTTGTTTTGAGTGTATCAAGAAACTCTTTCATTTATTTAAGTATTAGTGCTTTGATAAGAGATGACAGAAATTATTCATTATGTAAAACTGAGAATTGGGAATTTTGAGCAAACTATTATGTTATCCCTGAATTAGATAGAATATGTCTCGAATGTAAACTTCTATTCCTAATCCAATTGTTACCCAGTTACTTTCATATCTCAAAAAGAAATATTTTTCCCATTCAAAGAATCAAAATTTCAGGCATGAATAAATCAATAATACATTTTCTATGGTATTTTAAGGATGGGAGGCAATAAGTTTTTTTTTGTAATGTACTTCAGTCGAAACCAAAGTGAAGTCTCCAGCACCAATATACCACCTCCTGTTGAGCATTTTTTTTCTTTTTTTGAAATATGTAAACATGTTTTATTCTAGTATAAATTATATAACTAGCAAGATGATGTATTTAGGGTATATTTTTATTTTATTATTATTTTTAAATATTTTATTATACCACCGTGAGATATACAATTACAAAGATGATCATATTTGGGTTTCAGTCATACAGTGTTGCAGCATCCATCCTTCCACCAGTGCCCATTTGCCGCCACCAAAATCCCCGATTCCCTCCCCCCCTCCCTAGCCTGCCTCTATGTCAGGTTTTTTATCTCTATTTCTCTCTCTCTTTCTCTCTGGCTTCCCTGACACATTGTGGATTACAATACATATATTTAGTGGTTATCATGTGTGCATTTTTGCCTGTATTTAATGCTCAGTTCTACGTTGGTATTTGCACTTTCCACAATTATTAGCACTGTTCCATTATCTGTCTTACCTAAACTGTGACTCCCACCTCCCACACGCTTGTGGTAATTTCTTCCTTTGACAGACCTACTTATCTATGTTTCACCTGACCTTGGATATGTTATAATTCTATATATATATGTGTGTGTATGTATATATATATATATATATATATATATGTCATGCAAATAATGCAGTCATTCCTAATATGTCTTTTTCCTTCGGACTAATTTCAGTCAACATGAAACTCTCCATGTCAATCCATTTCAAAACTTCATTTTTTCCTAACAGCTGTATAGTATTTCATTGTGTAGATGTACCACAGTTTCATTATCCAGTCATCAGTTCTTGGGCACACTGGTTGTTTCCAGATTCTAGCTATAGGGAATAGTGCTGCTATGAAAATAAATGTTCAGATGGTGTTTCCCCTGTGTGTTTTTGGCTTCCCAGGGTATGTTCCTAGGAGTGGTATGGTGGGTCAAATGGGAGTTCAATTTCTAGTCTTTGGAGGAATGTCCATATTGTTTTTCAAAAAGGCTGTACCAGTTGACATTTCCACCAACAATGAATGAGAGTCCCCTTTGTCCTTCATCCCCGCTATCACTTGTTCTTGCTCTTTTGTATATTCACCAGTCTCTGTGGTGTGAGATGATATCTCCTGTTTTGATTTGCTTCTATCTGATGACCAATGATAATGAGCATTTTTATATGTCTTTTGACCATTCAGATTTCTTCCTGGTCAAAGTTTCTGTTCATTTCTTCTCCCCATTTTTTGATGAGTTGGCTGTTTGATGAGAGGCTTCACCTCTGCCTGCTGCCACTGGGGGCCGCACTGCTCTGTCATGGACCTGGAGAGAGCAGACACCCAAACTAGGTCTGCCAGAGTCTGTACCGCGTCAGCTAACAGCATGTCACTAGATATCTGCTGGAAGCATCTGGAATGCTGCAGACTGTCATGGGATGACAAAAGCTCAACTTAAATAATTTTAAGCTTACTACCTCTCTATGTGATAATTTATATATGTAAAATATTTCTGTAATTTTAATTCATTTAAAGCATTTTGTATTTTGGAAAAATAACATGCAGCAAAAATGTAAGGTTTGCTCAAATACATATTGTGGCTTATAGTTACTACCTCTCTGGCTAGCTGTCACTGTTGTTTGAATTTTACGATAGTCACTGTGGTGTATAATATTTTCCACAGTATCTTACGTACATGTTGCAACCTCACACCTTCTATTGCAGTTTCCAGATCTCTATAGCACCGTTTAAACTCCCCATCCTTATGTTCCTTAAGTATGTTCCTTTACTCCAAAACATCCTATGATCTCCCTGCGATCAGCTCAGTTTGGCAGATGGTTCTTATGTGCTGTTCCATTTGACCTCTTGTTGTTTCCTGACTGTACTTCTTAACATATCTAAGGAGTGGAGACAGCACGTAACTACATGAATGAAATTCTTGGTCTTTTTTTAAATTTATTTTTTATTCATTTCGTTTGTTGTTGTTGTTGTTGTTGTTGTTGTTGTTGAACCACTGAGATAACTGATACAAATTTGTTCATGACTAGCTTTCAGTTACGCAATATCCCCTTTGGTCCTTTCACCAGTGTACACTTCCCAGCACCAAAGTCCCCTCCCCACAAGTTTCCCTCCTCCCACTTCCCACTCGCCTCTATGGCAGGCACTGCACTTCTGTGTCTGTCTCTCACCCCCCTCACACTCTCTCTTTACTTTTGGGCATTGTGGTTTGTAATACCAATACTGAAAGTGTATCAGTATCTTTCCCTCTTTTCAGCACAAATTCTTGGCCTTAAAATGAAAAAAAGTATAAAAATTGGATGAAGTATCATAGTTCTAACTTGAAGATCTACAGTTCCTTCAATTAACTTGTTCTATTAATGCTGTTGACAGGTCATATGGAGATGTTACTGGTGCCCGCTCGAGCAAATCGATGATGAACGGGAAGACAGTGATACAGTGATTAATGCTGTTGAAGTAAAAACTTTAAAAACGTTATTCTAATATTTATTTAATGGCATAACGTGGCAAGCTATGCGTGTAGTATCTGAAATGTCAAAATCACTAATAATAAACCTCATGCCCATGACATGAAGGAATGTTTTATTTTCTTATTCTTTTTTTAAAAAATTTTTATTATACCACCGTAAGACATACAATTACAAAGGTGTTCATAATTGGTTCTTGGTAATACAGTACTCCAGCACCCCTCCCTCCACCAGTGTCCCATTTCCACCACCAATGTACCCCACTCCCTCCCGCCCACCCCCATGTTGCCTCAATTGCAGGTACCTCCGTTTCCTCTCTTTCTCTCTCTGTCTCTCTCTGTCTCTGCATCTCTCTCCCTCTTATTTTACACATTGTGGCTAGCCCTGCAGTTATTTAGAGTTTATCACTTAAGTTTCTTTGTGTATATTCAATGGTGAGTTTTAATCTGCCATTACCATTTCCCAGATTTAGTAAAACACTGGTTTCTATTTATATCTGATTAATGAATGCAGTCATTCTATATCTGTCTTTTTCCTTCTGACTAATTTCACTCAGCATGATAGTCTCCATGTCCATTCATTTGCAGGTAAATTTCATAATTTTGTCTTTTCTGACAGCTGCATAGTACTGAAGTAGTACTTCGTGTTCCTGGAGCTAAGAGAGACCCTTGGGTTATACTAGCATGCGGACAGGGACAAAAGGAAATGTTACTGGCACCAACTCGAGCAAATCAATTGGATAAACAGATAAACAACTGGAAGGTAAGTGATACAATGTTTATTTCATTAAAGAACTGTGATGTACAGTTACTGATAGTTGAATTTGAAGCATATATTTCAACATCATTCCCACCTATGGAGTCATCTTCCTTCCACCAATGTTCCTATGATCTGATCCCCACTTTCACTTCCCCATTCACCCCTTCACACCCCGCCCCATGTCACCTTGGTAGGCAAATCACGAAAGTTCTCTTAGTTACAGCTTAGATCTTGTGTTTTGAGTATTGCTGAGTCACCAGTTTGGATCTATGGCTACATCACTCTTCACATGAGCAGCAGAACTGAAGCCCTGACCCTGGTCACCATTAGTCCCTTTCCTCTCTCAACTCTGGCCTCAAGGATGATCTGTTCTCCACTTACTACAGTTCATTTCCTCACTCACTTATAGACTTCCATTAAGGGCAAAGAAAAACTTTTGGTATGTGATGTCTGGCATGAAGCCCAGGGGTCATGAATCAAGGCCAGCATGTTACTGTTGACCTCACAATGATATTTTCGTTCACATAATCTTTTTCTATCAGACTGTGAAATGTAAGATGTCACATATAGTGTAAGCCATGTATCCGAAGGAGATACATAAGAAAATCATTAGCTTTCATAAAAACAAAATGCACTGATCCTTCACTATAAGCTTTCAGATTTATAGATTTAAAGTTCTTTAAAGTTATGGTATTAGAATTAAGTTCATATATAAATTAGCTTTGTAAGGCTGAATGGGATTTTCCTGATTCAAATGTTAAAGAGCATGAATCATAGTGGAAAGAGGCGTGCACTCATATCTTAAATAAAAGCATACTGTTGTGAAACTTTGCACGATATGATGAAAAGTAAGAAAAGGACCATCAAAGGAATCTCTGGAAGTCAGTGGTGTTCAGGTTGGTTCACTCATGCAAAAGAAGACGAACATATTTTCTTAGCTACAGGGGCTGTAAATGAGCAGAATTTAAGAAGAGATCTGAATGAATACTACAACTTTTGAAAATAACACTGAATTGAATTCATTTTAATTATAAGAAATTTTTTACTCTTTCAGACTAATTTGGTATTCGTGTCAACAGAAGGAGCAGCAGGAATAGAGAGGAATCTTGCAGCGTTTCCTCCCCACATTCTCAGTGTGTGACCACCACACATGAGGCCACCCAAATCACACAGTTGCCCTCTGCAGTGATCCCTGTGTTTCCCTTAGTCTTCCAGCTACTAAAGGCTTCGTTTTTGGAGAAAATATTCAAATAGTCTCAAATATTTTCAAATAGTTGCCACAGGGGTGTTTGCCAGGCTATCTGGTAGTGAAAGGTGAAGGTATGGATCTCTTGAGACTAGTTATTTTATTGAACAAGATAATATGTCTTTATTTAAAAAAAATTAATAGAGTTTATTTCACACTCACAATCAAAATATAGGAAGTCTTTGTGGACCTTATTGTTATGGTGTTTTAGAAGACATGTGCATTCATGTAATATTAGCAGTATATAAAGGACTTTAACACATGTTCCTTCTGGGTGCTGTGTACAGATGACATTGTCAGGTTAATAAGTGATAGAAACTTTGAGGATCAGAATGGGATTTGATGTCTAAGTTCATATTGGAACCCTCCACTCTTAAGCTTATGAGTGATGAGCTGCAGACTGGACCCAGGCCTCAGATATGCAAGCAACAGATTCTCTTTTGAGCGACATGCTGAATCTGAGGGTGTGCTGCAAAAACTAGAAATTGGCACCCAAGATAAAAGGACTTAGGAGACATCATGAGCCTTAAATCATGACTCACTTATGCAATGTGTTGAGGACTCAGGCTATAACCAGCCTGCATGGCTGGAGGGAATGGGAGAAAATTCAACAAACCAAGTTTTGTCATACACGGGAATCGACTGCACAATAAACCCTTGCTTAGAATTAAACGGTGATTTCAATCAAACTCACCAAATTCTCATTCATAAAACACAACTGCATGAATGTATTTTTATTTATTTATTTATTTATTTATCTGTTTTAAGTTTGGCAGCCAAACCTGGATCTACTCAGGCCTGTTCCTGCCTCTGCCTTCAAGGATCACACTGAGAGAGTTTGTGTGAAGGATCAAACCCAGCTTGACTGTATCAAAGGCGATTGCTTATCTGTACTAAGTCTCTCAACTCCATTTTCTTTATTCTTTTTACCTTATAGATAAAGGTCAAAATAAATGTCAACAAAGAAGCTGGGTACATAAAGCGGTGTCTAGACAGTCTGTTCCAAAATGCTGTGGGAAATGCTGGAGAACCACACGTGAAAGAGAGGACTAGATGCACACCCGAGTTTACACTAAAGGCAACTCATGTGTCCCCTTTGTCCATAATTGACCAGGCTGGAGAAGCCCCTGGAGAGCAGCAGGCAAACAGTCGGAGCTAAATCCAGGCCCAGGTGGGTCGACTTTGAGTTCTTCCAACCGTTTTTGAGACCTACTCCCTATCCCTTTCAGACTCTTTCAGAAGCTAAGAGACAGGGATGCTCCCACTTCCATTAAGGCAAACATTACCCTGAAGAGAACAGACCCATCACTAAAGAAGAAATCCATAGACCTACATAGCAGACGAATATCACTGATGCAATGATTCTCAAAAATAGATTAGCAAATAGGAATCCAGTAATATATCAGAAGATCATAACACCATGACCTATCCTGGAGCCAGATATTTAACAATAACGGAGGCCAAGATTTAGTTAGTGTGGAAAGACTCTAGGGCCTGGATCCCAAAATATGTTTCCAAGACAAGATTCCACACTCACTCACTTTAGAACATGACATAAATCATAAAACTTCTAGACGGAAACAGATTTCCTTATACACATGATACTGAGCGATGCCTTATAAACATGACACTGAGTGAAAGATGTAGAACACCGTAAAAGGTCACATATTTATAATTCCACTTAAAGGGGTATCAGGGGATTAACTCCATGACAGAATTTGGATCAATGGGTGCCCGAGGCTGCTGCTCTCTATAGAGGCCTGGGGCCAATTTTCTTTGTCCAAACTCCAGGGGGACAGGGCTGCCCTTTGGGCTACCAGTCGGGGACTGGTCCTGGTGGCCATGGTGGTCCTGCGCAGAATATAGTCTTCCCGATGGGATGTCGGCAAACTCTGAGAAGGAAGGAGAAGGGGAATCAGATCCAGGCTCCATGCTCAGTCAGTTCCAGCCAGGGCCCATTGGTACCCCAGAGTTGCCCAGATCAGGAGCTAAGAGGCTTTAGGAAGCAAAAGAGGTGTGGGCGGGAAGAATGAGAGAGGAAGAGAGAGAGAGAGAGAGTAGGAGGGAGAGAGAGAAAAGCAGAAACCTCCATGGAGGGTCTGTGATCCCGACCTGGTCTGCCTGGGGAACCTGAGGAGAGTCGCGCAAGAGGGGGACCTTAGCTGAACCGGAGAGGCAGCTGGTGCAGGGCACCTTGAGGCTGCAGGAACATCCTAGCGCTGCACATTGTGGGTGGGACAGTGAGGCCCATTGCAGGCCTGAGTTCACCTGCTCCTCACACTCGAGGGCAGACTCCAGCGACGTGATCCTATTCAGCAAGCTGGCAGGATCAGGGTGACTCGGGTCGGTTTGGACATGACAGCAGTCACTGTCCACAGGTCGTGGGCTCCCTTTCTCCCCCCTGGTGTCGGCAAAGGAAGAATTCAGCGTGGCCGGCAGTACGGGGGCCAGCAGCCTTCCGTCAGGAATGTTGGCAGCATCCTCGGCCCGCGGCTGTGCCTAGAGGCTCTCACCATCAGCCAGCAGGTCCTGGTACTCCTGGGCCTTGTCCCTGACCTCGCTGGCCAGAGCTCCCAGCTGACACGCCACATGTCCCACCTGCCTGGAGAGCTGGGCCGCCTGGGAGGCGCGGGTTTTCTGCTTCCTTGCAGAGCTTCTGGGCCGCAGTCTCAGCCTCGTGGCACAGCTCCTCTCGGGCCTGCTGCTGGGTCACAGCCCGGGCTCTCTGGCCGTCCAGCACCTGGCACAGGTCCCGGATCTCAGCCAGAGGTTCTCCCGGTCCACCTCCAGCATGCTGACGCACTCCTCATACTCATGGCTCTTCAGCTGCTGGCCCTGAGACACGCCTCCTGGTGGCTCACTTGGCCCTGCAGGGCCCCACGCTGCGCACCCATCTGCTGCAGCTCCGGCTCCTTCTCCTTCCTCCAGATGGCCAGTGCCGCCCGCTCGGCAACCACCTGCTCCCACTCTCCCTGCTGGGCCGCCAGTGCCTGCACCTCTGACGGCTGCTCCACCCGGCCAGCTGCTCGCTCAGCTGCTCGACCAGGTGCTCCTCTCCTTCAGCAGGTCCTGGGCGCAGTCGCACTGCTTCTCCAGGTCGGCCAGGGCCTGCCTCAGTTTGTCCAGCTGCTTCTGGAAATCTCCGAGCAGGGATCCTGAGACTCAGTCTTAGCTAGTAACAACAACAAAAAATTTTAGTAAGTTGTCAGGGCTCTTAAGAAAATTTCTTTTGTCTTTTTTTAGAGCTCTAAACTCTCGGGGAGAAAAGAAAATAAAACAAACGAAGAGCGGCCCTCCAAAGTAGGCTGCTGAAGCCTACGCCTGACCTGAAGATAGGGCGGGGAACTCCAGGGGTGGCCGGGGCGAGCCACTCCATCTTACAGTGCCAGGCGGCGCAGCGGGCACAGGTCTGCCTTGCAGGCTGCCCTCCCCACTGGATCCCCGCACCGTAATGGTCACTCCACAGATCAAGGGATAAAGCCTGAGCACCCCCAGGTGTGGCCAAAACACCAGAAAGGAAGAAGGAAAAAGCCTGGTCCTTCTTTCAGGCAAGCAACACCCTGACTCTTGACCTCTCAGAGCAGTTTAAGCTAAACACTGCCGTAGCACGGGTCGCCCCACTGCACCCTTGTTTCCTCTCAACAGTGAGCCTCCCCACCCCCACACCCTGCTCAGAGAGAGCTGGGGAGCAGCCCATGCCTGAGCAGCAGATGTGAGCCCGGGAAAGGAGGGGCTTTGGGCAGAGGCCAGGAGGGCTGCTGCCGGGGAGGCTGACCATGCGAGGAACAGGCACCAAGCACGCAGCATGTCTCGGTGCGGGGTGGCTCGTCACAGCCTGTGCCCCAGAACCCCGGAACAGATTTGCTCACTCCAGACAGTGGGGGAAGGAGAGGAGTAAAACCAACCTCGATGGCTTTCTGGGAAAGAACAGGGCAAGAGCAGGGAACTCGCGCCATACCTGCTCCTCTGAGGGCCGCCGTGCACCCCTCAGCTGGACTGCAGCGCTCCCTGCAGCAGAGAACCACCCCTTTGCTGTCCCCAGGGCCACTCTGCAGCCCCAACTCCCCCTCGGCTCTCCCCCAGGGCCATCCTGCAGCCCCAACTCACCTCTCAACTCCTCCACCAGGCTCTGTCTCTGGCTACAGATCTTCGTGGCCTTCCCAGCTCCTCCTCCAGGTGGCGCACCTGCGCAGCGCTCTGCTGGCTCTGGGTGCCTAGGGCCCCAGCTTCCTTCTGCAGCTCCTGCAATACAAAACAGGGAGACCAGGGGCTCTTGGAGGCAGGGAGAGACCATGCCTGCGGGGGAGGGGGGACAACAGCTCTCTCCAGTGTCGGAGGCTTCAAGTCGCTGAGATGAAAAATGGAAAGTTGCCGTGAATGCCAGGAACCAGAGCTGTGAAGAGCATCCTGGGCAGCCTCAGGGACTGGCCTGAGGGAAGGTCCACCAGATGGGCAGTGATCACACACAGTTCGGCAGACTGGGGAAGTGGGCTGGGTCCAGATCACAGCACAGCTGTCACCCAGGTTCAGTCACAGAACATGAGCCCCCACCTTACCTCCTGGCCAGCAAGGAATCTCCAGGAAGGTCCCAACACACTGGAGCAGCTGCGGAGGCCCCCCAGAACGGGCAGGATGTGCTCATAGATGCGCACACTGGCCAGGTGTGCCTGCACGTCACTGAAAATCCAGCTCAGGGCCCAAGAGTGTGGGACAGGCACCGTGAGCCCCGGTCCCCTGGGGTAAGCATTGGCTCCTCACAGCCTGCGTGGGGAGGTGCTGGCACAGGCCCCTGAGGACAGACTCACACGCAGGGCTGGGGCTCACTCAGGTCCGCAATCAAGCAGCAGAAGAGCGTCACTCTCCGCTCCCCAACAGAGAGCAGAGCCCCCACTTCTTTCTCTGGAGTTCCACCACTAGGCCCTAGGGACCGCAGGTGCCAACCACGAAGCCGCTGAAGGAACCAAGTAATCATGCCCATTCTCCCTATGGAGGTCACCGACCTCTCGACCTGTGCTGTGTCACCCTCCCCTGGGACCGCTCCCCTCTCCAGAAGCCCACCCTCTTCCCTGTATGTGTGTCTCTCTCTCCCGCCCTCCTCATTGCCCTTAAATGAAACCCTTTCCCCTAAAACCATCACTGTCCAGAGCTGGCTTCAGTCCTGGCCATGCCCCCCAACACCCTTCTCCAAAACTTGAAACTGAGATGCGTTTCTACAACTCAGGTCCTAAGGATCAGGAGGGGGCTCAGTGGTGAACGAGCATGTGGGAGGCCCTGGGTGCTCAGCCCGGCCCTGCCCAGGCATGAAGCAAGAGCCCAAGTCACAGCTGGAGGCATGCAGGCCAGGTACGGTCAGGACAAGCGCACACAGCTCCCACACAGCTCATCCACGTGGCCTTAAGCCCCCTCTCCAGTTAGCGTCCTCCATCTGCTTCGTGGCGCTCTGCCCAGGATCGCCCTCAGCTCCTGGTTCTCCAGGCTCAGCGCCTCCACCTGGCCTTGCACGGGCAAGCAGTGAGTGGGACCCTGAGTGGGAGCCTCGGGAGTTGGCAGCAGAGGCGGTTGGAGGCCAAGGGACACTGACAGGCCTACCCTGGATGGGGCTGGAGGGATCAGGACCCTCTGCACAGTCTCCTCTTCTCTGGTTGCCCCCAGACTCGTGTCCAGACCTCTGAACCCCAAGGTCAAGAACCACGCCCCCACCCCAGGCACCCAGGCTCAACTGAGTAACCTGTGTGGCCCCTGCCTCCATCTTGCTGCAAGCTCCAGCACCCCCAGTCTTGCTCCTTCCTGGGCCAGACGAGCAGGCACAGACCCTGTCCCACCCCACTATGAGGCCACCGGGACCTCACACACAGGACGGCCCCATCCAGGCTGCTCTCTGCATGCCCACCTCTCCCGCCACCCCAGCTGTGCCCGCAAACAACACTGCTGGGCTCCTTTGCAGTTACTGTCCGCCTCACACTGTTGACCCCCTAGACCTGCTTCCCTCCTCCTCCTCCTCCTCAGGATGGGCTGCAGCGCCCTGGAGCCCGACTTCTAGCTGCCACCGCCGCTTCCTGTGGCCGGTGCCTCCACGTCTCTCCCTGTTCCTGAGTTGCTGCAGTCCCTGCCCTGCCCTTCCCCACATGCATTTCATCCCTTCCCACCTGCCAAACGCTGCCTCATGGATTCTGACAGGGTCAGGCAATGGCCATGCGAAGCTTGGCTGGCTGCTGGGCTGGTGTCCAGAGGTCACTCTGGGCCAGATTTGAACTGTCCCAGCACTAGCGTTTCCATCCACATTCCCATCCCACTCTGGACAGAGGCTTCTTTCCCGCTGAAGTGCCAAGGTTGGACTGGCCTCCAGGAGCCTGCTCAGCTCCACTCGCTTTCCTCAGCCTGGCCCTGCTACACCGGTACACAGGTGCATGCAAGTGTACAAGACAACATGCAGCACATACACATGCATGCACATACATACACAGACATGCACACACAAAGACACACATGCACAAATACACACATGTACACACAGGCACACCCCACACAGAGATACACAGCACACGTATACACATGTGTAGATACAGCACATGTGCACTGAGCTATACAAGCACATGTGTACACATACACACATATGCACATCACAAGAGCTCACAGTATACAAGTGTAGACACATGTACTCAGATATGCACAGCAAACACAGATATGCACAGCACACATGTACACAGAGCTACACACAGCACATGTATACACAAAGGTACGCAGAGCACAGGTATGCACACAGACGTACGTACAGCATACACGTTCACAGATATGCACAGCACAGAGATACGCAAGGCACATGTGCACACAGAGATATGCACAGCACAAGTGTACAGATATGCACAGAATAGAGATATGCACAGCACATGTGTACATACAGAAATACACACAGCTCATATGTACATACTGGGATACACATAACACATGTGTACATACAGAGATACGCACAGCACATAAGTAATACTGAGATAGGCACAGCACATGTGTACATACAGAGATACACACAGCACATATGTACATACTGAGATACACTTAGCACATGTGTGCATACAGAGATACGCACAACACACGTGTACATACTGCCCCTCACTGTTTCCTTCCCATGGCCCATCCCCTAAGGAGAACTTTAGGGGCTGTGTGACAATAGCTGCTGGGGAGAGGCTGCCATGGCTGCCCCTGCCTCCTAGGCCACCCCAAAGAGCATCCCCAAACCCACCTGGGGCTCCCAGTGCCAGCCGGCGGCCACACTCACGTGGCAGCTCTGGGCCTCCTAGGCTGCGGCTCTGAGCCCCTGGGCCTGCCGCTCCTCCTCCCCATGCAGCTCGTCTTCTCGCTCCTGTTGCTCCCTCTGCAGCTCCTTGTTCTTGGCCACCAGGGTGCTGACCTGAAAGGTGAAGGGTCACAGTGCATTAGGATGTGTGGGCGGTAGGGGAGCCCTCAAGTGCCCATGCTGAGACCCACACTCATGGCGTGCATTGTGGCTTCAACTTCAAGAGGGACTATGTCCAGCCCTGGCCACTGACCCTCCCCCCACCACCATCACCCGGGAACTTCTACCTTAGCTAGGTTTGAGCAAACACACCAATGGGGGGGACCCGGACAAGGTCTTCAATGTGTCTCCAAGTCCGCTTGGGGCATGTTTGAACAAAGCATTTGAGAAGGGGGGCAGGTGACCAAACTCAGATGCCCATTGGCTCTGGGGGCTGGACGGCCCTCCCCACCCCTTGCTGATAGAGGCACCCCAAATGAATGGTGGCCAACTGCAACTCTAGGCTGAAGGTCAAGGACGCCATTGGGTGTCGGGAGGAATAGGCAGGGGATGATTCTGACCCTGTACCACAGGGACCCCAAATGTGGGGTGCTGTCGTGGGGGTCCCCAAGCAGGTGACCTGGGCACTAACAGTGACACAGGCCCCAGGGACCTACTGAGCACTGCTGGGAGAACAGCCCCCAAATAAAGTTCCCTGTTTTAGTGAGCCCGAGTGCAGGCTACAGAAAGCTGCAAACTGTAATATGGGAAGTGATGGGGCCACAGCCAGCATTTTCCAGCTTTCCTTTTCTCCTCCAGCTGCCAGAGGAGCCAAGGCTTCATGCCGAACAGCTGAACCCTCGGTCCTCTGGACACTGACCAGCACTAAACCAGACAGCGGCTAAGAGGACCTGCACAGGACTCATGGCCAGCAGCATTTGCTGACTGTTCTCAGGGTGGCAGAGCCGGAAACTCTTCAGGCTAGACATCCTCTGGGTCGAGGGACCAGGAGACATCAGTTCAAGAGCACCCCCCACAGGCAGAGAAGACAAGGTCCCTTGTTACCCTCCCCCATCCACCCAATCTCCAGGGAGAGACTGTGCCAGGGAGGCCACAGTGTAGACCCTGTGATGAGGGCAGAGTAAGCTCCGGAATTGCCCACCGTGTGGAATATAAGTCCCCGAAAATGATGAACAAGTTTGTATTGTTTATTCTTGGCTCTTCAAGGGAGCCTTAAGATACCAGCCTAAAACATCTCGACAGAGCAAAACTGATGACACAGTCAGTTGGAAATGGGGGCTCAGGTCCTTCAGTGAAGAAGTTGGATCCAAAGAAAGTACAAAGACTCATTGTCTAGGGTTTTGAAGTGAAGAGCATGAGAAGCACCATAGGAAATCAATCACTTGATCACTTGATCACCTGATCACTTGACATCCCGTTATTCATTGATTTGCTCAAGCGGGTGCCGGTTATGTTTCCATTTGCCCCTGTCACAAGCCAGTGTAGCCCAATGGCTTCTGCTTGCTCCAGGAAAATGAAGACTCCAACTGTTCGTCCAGGGTCTTGATGAAGAAATCTGACCATCTTGTAGGTGGGCGACCACGTGATCTTCTGACATCCATGGGATTCATTCGGTAACTGCTCTAGTCCAGCGGTCGTCTCTAAGTCCCAATACACAGCCATCTGATTTTCGACGCTTAGGCAAATTAGACAGCGTCCCTGACTCTCAATTGTCGATGGAGGACAGAACTCTGGATTCCTTCTCTCACTTGAGTGAGGCGTGATCTTCCAAGCATAGCTCTTTCGATTCCTCTTTGGGAGACCCAAATAGCGTTCTCATTCTGCTTTTGTAGGGTCCAGGTCTCTGACACATATGTTAATGCAGGGAGAATAATGGAATCTAAGAGATGTGCCTGGAGCAGGAGATTCTTTTTCCTTTTAGCTATTTCTTCGATGCTCTTGAAGGCATCCCAGGCTGCTCTCTTCCTCCTGCCAGCTCAGGTGCTAGGTCATTCATCATGTTGAGTTCTCCACCTAGGTACACATAACTGCTGCATTCAGAGAGGCTTGTTACATTGAGAGTGAATGGAGAATCTGGAACTAGTTTGTTTTTTCTACAGCTGAATCTCAACAAAACAATGAACATTGTTTTGTTGAGATTCAGCTCTAGGCCTACCTTTCCACATTCAGGATCAAAGTCAGGCCCTGGAGAGCAGCAGGCAAACAGCCCGAGCTAAATCAGGCCCAGGTGGGTTGACTTGGGAATTCTTCCAACCGTTTTCAAAGACATACTCCCAATCCCCCCTCCTCCTCCTCCTCCTCCTCCTTCTTGAACTTTTCTTCTTCTTCTTCTCCTCCTCCTCCCCCTCTCCTCCTCCTCCCTCCTCCTTCCTCCTCCTCCTCCTCCTTCTTCTTGAACTTTTCTTCTTCTTCTTCTTCTCCTCCTCCTCCCCCTCTCCTCCTCCTCCCTCCTCCTCCTCCCTCCTCTTCCTCCCTCCTCCTCCTCCCTCCTCCTCCTCCAACACCCTTCCCTGGCCTCAACACTGGGGTAAGGTCACCCGGTGGGACAGAAAAGGGCTCAAGGAACAAAGCAGCAGCTTAGCATGCGAGAGCCCCAGGTTCCTTCCCTGGCACCACATGGTCCCCACACAGCACAGTGCACTCAGATTAGCAGTGATGATTCCTACTTTACAAAAAATAAACACAAAGCTTTGTTTTTACTATTACGAAGTTAAATAGCTGAGCCCTGTGACTATGGTTCACATGTTGATTATCAAAACCAGGTTAGTTCAGAATCCCTAACAAAGCAAGAACATGGACAAGTTTCCCAATTCTCAAAGCAAGCAATGGACTTTTTGTGGGAAAGGGCTGAGATATTACTGGATAAGAACTCTGTCAGCTGCACATGTGTGGAAATATTATTTCTGGTCCCAAGACAGGCATTGCTAAAGAATCAAAGCTTTTATCAATATACTTTGTAGTCCTGATGCCCTCACTACAGCTGGGACTGCCGCAGACTGCTCAGTCGGTGTGAGCTCTAAGTCTCGGGGGTAACCAGCTGAGGAAATCAGGAGGACAGGAACGCCGGCGCGATGGAAAGACAGACACAGACACAAGAGAGGTCAAAATGCTGTTGCTGCTGCTGCTGCTGCTGCTGCAGTTTACTGAGGGCAAAGCTTTTCTTTTTATGTTCAACAAATGCACAGACGCAAGATTACACCAGTTATTTTTTAGCAAAGGAGACATTTTTTTAACAACAAAAGGAGTTTATCGTGTCTACCACATATGACCACCTTTTGCCTGCGCCTGTTTTTCAGACATGTTTTTCTGACGTCTTTTGTTTTTACTTTCATATTTGCCTTAAGTAAGGTACATATTTTTCTTTTATTTTGATTTTCATAGAATTACTTACTAGCTTATACTTACTATGCACATATTATAGATTAACTTAACCTACTCCTAAATAAAAACTTAGCTTATACTTACTATGCACATATTATAGATTAACTTAACCTACTCCTAAATAAAAACTTCTATGCAGAGTTTATTATTGTAAGATTATTAAGATTTTGTATTAGAAAGTGTTAACTTTAACAGGCCCAATTTTTTTTTCACACAGGAGGTTTAGGGAGGCTAATCACTGCATTCCCGTCAGCAGGGGGTAGCTGGGCGTCTCGACCCATAGGTCAAGAATTCTTCCTTCCCGCTAATGATGCAAAGGCCTGAAGGCCACGAGCCTTTCCTTATCAAGGACCTGAGACCAGCTCAGGCCTTGGCAGCCAGACACTGCGCGGGCTGGCATTTTTATACTATCTTTTTTTTTTTATTACATGAATCAGCAATATCTTTCCATTTATTTAGACCTCTTTTTTAGGCCTTTTTTTAATTTTTTTATTTTTACAATTACAAAGATATACAATTAAAAAGTTCATATTTGGGTTTTGGTCATACAGTGTAGCAGCACCCATCCCGCCACCAGTGCCCATCTCCCACCACCAACGTCCCTGGTTCCCTCCCACCTCCCCCCAGCCCTCCTCCATGGCAGGTTCTTTATTTCTTTCCATTTCTCTATCTTTCTCTTTTCCTTCCTCTCCAGACTATGGATTACAGAACATACATTAAAGGGTTGTCATGTGTATCCTTTTGCCTCTATTTAATGCTCAGTTCTAGGTTGGCATTAGTACCCTCACAATTGTTAGCACACTGTTCCATTTTCTGTCTTACCTAGCCTCTGACTCCCACACGTTTGTGATAATTTCCACCTTTGACAGGACCTCCTGATGTATGTTTCACTTGACCTTGGATATTGGTATCATAATATGTACCTATATATATTTATGTTATGCAGATAAATGCAGTCATTCTGTAACTGTCTCTCTCCTTCTGGCTAATTTCGCTCAACATAATCTTCTCCATGTCCATCCATTTGTAGGCAAATTTCATAACTTCATTTTTCCTAACAGCTGCATAGTATTCCATTGTGTAGATGTACCAAAGCTTTTTTATCCAGTCATCTATTTTCGGGCACTCGGGTTGCTTCCAGATTCTGGCTATTGTGAATAATGCTGCTATGAACATAAAAGTAGGGATGGTGTTTCCGCTGCGTATTTTTGGTTTCCCAGAGTAGATTCCCAGGAGTGGTATGGCTGGGTCAAATGGGAGTTCAATTTCTAGTCTTTGGAGGAATGTCCATATTGTTTTCCAGAAAGGCTGTACCAGCCGGCATTCCCACCAACAATGGATGAGTGTCCCCTTTTCCCCACACCCACGCCAGCACTTGTTGTTCTTGTTCTTTTGAATATGTGCCAGTCTCTGTGGTGTAAAATGGTATCTCATTGTTGTTTTGATTTGCATCTCTCTGATGATTAGTGATGATGAGCATTTTTTCATATGTTTTTTGGCCATTCGAATTTCTTCCTTGCTGAAGTTTCTGTTCATTTCTTCTCCCCATTTTTTGATGGGGTTGTTTGTTTTCTTCTTGTGAAGTTCTACCAGTGCCTGATATATCCTGGATATTAACCCCTTATCAGATGAGTATTGGGTGAATATTCTTTCCCATTCTGTGGACTGCTTTTGTATCTTAGTCACTGTTTCTTTTGAGGTGCAGAAGCTTTTTAGTTTCATGTAGTCCCATATATTTATCTTTTCTTCTAGTTGCTTTGTTAGAGATGTTTCATCTTTGATGATGCCTTTAGCTTCAATGTCATGGAGGGTTTTTCCTATATTTTCTTCAATGTACTTTATGGATTCAAGTCTGATATTGAGATCTTTAATCCACTTTGATCTGATTTTTGTGCATGGTGTTAGACACAGGTCCAAATTCATTTTTTTACATGTCGCTGCCCAGTTTTCCCAACACCACTTATTGAAGAGGCTTTCCTTACTCCATTTTAGACTCGTTGCACCTTTATCAAAGATTAAATGATCATGTGTTTGAGGTTGGGTGTCAGGATACTCAATTCTATTCCATAGGTCCACGGGTCTGTTTTTATTCCAATACCATGCTGTTTTAATTACTACTGCCTTGTAGTACAGTTTGAAGTTGGGTAAGGTGATGCCTCCCATCTTCTTTTTCCCGAGGATTGCTTTAGCTATCCTTGGGGGTTTATCGTTCCATACAAATTTCAGGATTGTTTGGTCAATTTCTTTGAAGAATGTCATGGGTATCCTCATAGGGACTGCATTGAATCTGTATAGAGCTCTAGGGAGTATTACCATTTTGACAATGTTGATTCTCCCCATCCATGAGCAGGGGATGTGTTTCCATTTCCTTGTGTCCTCTTTTATCTCTTGGAGCAGTGTCTTGTAGTTTTCTTTGTACAGGTCCTTTACACACTTGGGTAAGTTGATTCCTAGGTATTTGATTTTCTGTGGCACAATTGTGAATGGAATTGTTTCCTTAATATCCCTTTCTTCTCTTTCGTTATTTGTATATAGGAAAGCCACTGACTTTTGCGTGTTGATTTTGTATCCTGCCACTCTACTATATGCGTCTATTGTTTCTAGGAGTTTTTTGGTAGAGAGTTTAGGGTTCTCTAGGTATAATATCATGTCATCTGCAAATAATGATAGCTTGACTTCTTCCTTGCCTATCTGGATGCCCTTGATGTCCTTTTCTTCTCTGATTGCTATCGCAAGTACTTCCAGTACTATATTGAATAAAAGAGGTGAGAGTGGGCAACCTTGTCTTGTCCCTGATCTCAGGGGGAAGGCTTTCAACTTTTCCCCATTGAGAATGATGCTCGCTGTGGGCTTTTGGTAGATGGCTGTAACTATCTTGAGGAAAGTCCCTTCAATTCCCATTTTCTGGAGGGTTTTAATCATGAACGGGTGCTGGATCTTGTCAAATGCTTTCTCTGCGTCTATTGATAGGATCATATGGTTTTTATTTTTTCTCTTATTGATATGATGTATTATGTTGATTGACTTGCGAATGTTGAACCATCCTTGCATACCGGGATGAATCCTACTTGGTCATGATGTATAATCTTCTTGATGAGTCTTTGGATTCTGTTTGCTAGTATTTTGTTGAAGATCTTAGCATCCGTGTTCATCAGGGATATTGGTCTGTAGTTTTCTTTCTTTGTGTTGTCTCTCCCTGCTTTGGGTATCAGGGTGATATGTGCCTCGTAGAAGCTGTTTGGGAGTGTTTCTGTTTCTTCTATTTCCTGGAAGAGCTTGAACAGGACTGGCAGTAGGTCCTCCTTAAAGGTTTGGTAGAGTTCACTAGGGAATCCGTCTGGACCTGGGCTTTTGTGTTTGGGAAGTCTTTTAATTACTGTTTCTATTTCCTCAATGGTGATAGGCTTATTCAGGTATTGGAGATCTTCTTGTTTCAGCCGTGGGAGGTTATAGGACTTCAGTAATTGATCCATTTCTTCTAGATTCTCATGTTTCACGGCATACAGGCTCTCAAAGTAATCTCTGATGATCTTTTGGATTTCTGTGGTTTCTGTTGTGATGTCACCCTTTTTATTTCTGATTCTGTTTATTTGGGTTCTCTCTTTCCCTGTCCTTACAAGTCTTGCCAATGGTTTGTCAATCTTGTTTATTTTTTCAAAAAACCAGCTCTTGGTTTCATTAATCTTTTGGATTGTTTTTTTGGTTTCCAACTCATTGATTTCCTCTCTAAGTTTTATTATTTCCTTTTTTCTGCCTGGGTTGGGCTCCTTTTGTTGGTCTTTCTCTAATGTCTTCAGCTGTGTAGTCAGGTTATTTATGTGGGCCCTTTCTTGTTTCCTGATGAATGCTTGCAGAGCTATAAATTTCCCTCTTAACACGGCTTTTGCTGTGTCCCACAAGTTCTTATAGTTGGTGTCTTCATTTTCATTTGTTTCCAGAAATCTTTGGATTTCCTGTTTGATTTCTTCTATGACCCATTTGTTGTTCAGGAGTGAGCTGTTCAGTTTCCAGGTGTTTGGTTTGACTCCCTGTTTCTGTGTATGGTTAACTTCCATTTTCAGTGCATCATGGTCTGAAAAGATAGCTGACACAATTTCTATCTTTTTAATTTTATTATGCTATAATTGTGTATAATGAAAACTACGGTTGCCGCAGGCTTCTCTCCTTGTCCAGTTTCTCCATTACTCAGAGTCTAAGTTTCAGCATAAACAAGCGCTCTAATTGTACACCAAGCATTCTTAGGAACAACTAAGGGAGTCTAGGGGGCTTTGTTGGCGACAGTCCCTTTTTAGGGGGAAGCACCGTCTGGTAACTGTCCCTTTTTAGGGGAAGTACCGAAGCCATCCCCTGGCCCAGTGAGCACTTTCATGCTATGCGAGCCGGTGCCACGGGAGCCATGGCATGGGACAAAAAATCATTTAACAATTATCTTTTTCATCATATTTCATAGTTGAATTCATTTGTACAGTATGTAAAAACAAGACAATTTTTATCACAAGAAAATTAGATTACTTACTAATAAAATTAGTGAGGCTTGCCTCACCCAGCAGGATGATCCTCTATGTCTTCTAGTATAACTGAAAGGCACAGAGCATCCGTCAGTATATTCAGCTAAGTAATGGAATGATGTATGGGTATACTTGGCTAAAAGAAAGCCAATGACTACTGCTGAGATATCCCCTTAAGAGGAGCAAGGCAAACAGCAACAGAAAAGAAAGTGGAAAAAGAGTTCTCACAGTAAGCAAAGGCAGTTTCAAGGACAGAGGAAACCAAGTGGTATTCACTGTATGAGTGTATTGGTGGAGAGCCAAGTGAATTCATTCACTTTATAACTAGAGCATCAAATAAGGAGCCAAGGACAATAGATGATGGATGGCTGAGGGTGGGAGCTGGCAGCAGATAAGAGAGATCCCAAATATGACAATAATTGATGGAAATCAACACTCAAATTTTGAATGCTGAAAGTCAGTAAAGGGACAAGATACCTTTCAGTACTTGTATTTTTTTTTGCTTTTTGGGTCACACCCAGCAATTCTCAGGGGTTGCTCCTGGCTCTACACTCAGGATTTATTCCTGGAACTTCCATGGGGACCACATGGGATGCCAGGGAATTGAATCCGGTTCTGCCTCATGTAAGGCAAATGCCCAACCCTCCTGACTGTCTCGCCGGCCCTCAGAACTTGTAGTGCAAGGAATAACAACCCACATAAAGAGAGAGGAAGAAAGTGTAGAAGAGAGGGAGAAAAAAAAGCAGAGACGAAAGAAAGAAAGAAAGAAAGAAAGAAAGAAAGAAAGAAAGAAAGAAAGAGAAAGAAAGAAAGAAAGAAAGAGAGAAAGAGAGAAGAGAGAGAAAGAAAGAGAGAGAGAGAGAAGAAAGAGAGAGAAGGAGAAAGAGTGAGAAGAGAGAAGAGAAAGAAAGAGAGAGAGAGAGAAAGAAAGAAAGAAAGAAAGAAAGAAAGAAAGAAAGAAAGAAAGAAAGAAAGAAAGAAAGGAAAGAAAGGAAGGAAGGAAGGAAGGAAGGAAGGAAGGAAGGAAGGAAGGAAGGAAGGAAGGAAGGAAGGAAGGAAGGAAAGGAAGGAAGGAAGGAAGGAAGGAAGGAAGGAAGGAAGGAAGGAAGGAAGGAAAAAAAGAAACAAAGGTGGGGATGGCTAGAGCTCAAATGGGGACATGGTATTGGAAGGTGTAGAATGGTGATTGGCCGGGTATTGGAACATTGCATGACTGATCAATCATCACCAGCTTTATTTATGTGTATTTCATGATGATTTACTTAAAAAACAATCAATTAAATATTTTTTCAAAATGTTTTTGTCTCCATCCCTAGCCCTCCCCTCTTCCCCAGCAGTGCAAGGGTAAGGTGCGTGTCTTACAGGTGCTCAAGCCCAGATTTATCTGTGGCACAATAGAGTTGAACCTGAGCACAATCA
Source organism: Cryptotis parvus (assembly GCA_021461705.1). Taxonomy (NCBI): domain Eukaryota; kingdom Metazoa; phylum Chordata; class Mammalia; order Eulipotyphla; family Soricidae; genus Cryptotis; species Cryptotis parvus. The sequence continues at coordinate 82,843 of JAJIBD010029188.1, forward strand.
CATGACTCTGAGCACAGAAGGAAGCCCTGGGTCCCTCCTCATGTTCACCAACCCCTGCCCCAAATTGCCTTGTTCACCACAGCTACGTGGAAGGTTGACAGAACGAAACAGCAGCCCTCAACTCAGGTTTGGTGATAGGCATCCATGCAGGCTTTCTCACAATAGCCACGGGAGACATGTCCCATCAGTCTCCACTCAAGGTGCAGAAGTAGTTGCTCTGACTTTTCCCACAGGGCTGGGATTAGCAGTCAGCTTTTGAACAAGTCCCCGTACCAGCGTATCTGGTGCAAATGCAGTTAGGGCCATGCCTGAACTCTAAGTCCATCACACAGGGCAGGTGAGAAGAAAGTTGAATGGATGGAATCACAGCTGTTTGCCAAGCAAGTTTCCACACTCGCTGACTTTACAACTTCACGTACTCATCGGCCTCCATCATCTCCTTTCTTATATGCCGAACAAATGTCACAGAACTGCTTTTCTTCACAATCCTCTAAGACTCTAGTTCAATGCAACTGTCAAATCAGACATTTTCATATATAATTCCACTAAGGAAGGATTGTAAAATAAATGTCGAACTTTTAGTTTCTTGTCAACATTCACTGTGATTAAGATTTATTCAGACACACTGAAAATGTATTTGAGTACAGCATACTGTGCAAAATAACTGTACCATCAAACACAAACGGCATATATGTACTTAGAGAAGGATGGAGACGATATACTTTCACAGTGAACGTTCAATATTCCAGTCCTTTCACAATTACAAATCCTTAAAGTGCACGCACATGCCCTTGTAAACATGCAAGCTCAGAATCTTACACATGAATGTAGATATGTAGATAACCAACCTCCACCACATGTCATTACAGAAATTGTGCAAAGGCTTATGGAGATATGATTTTCTTGATATGAAATTCTGTTTCTCTTTAAGTCATAACTCTAGCACCTCCACAGAAGCAAAAATAAGAATGACTCTCCCATAGAAAGACCCCAATATTTTAAAGTGTGTGACTTCACAGTAATTACCATCATGCCAGTTAGGATATTCTTCATCCTACACACACACAAAAAAAAAGAACGAGTTTCAGAACCCAATGTACATCCTTGGCTAGGTCTCCTGTTGTTTTGTTGTAATAGGAATCCTGGTGGGAAGCTATGGTTGATTCAAAGTTCTCAAAATTTAAAATCGTAAACAATAGTGGGTCTGAATGCAGCAGTTATGTGTACCTAGGTTGAGAAATCAACATGATGACCGACCTAAAACCTGAGCTGCGCAGGAGGAAGAGAGCAGCATGGAATGCCTTCAAAGGCATCGAAGAAATAGCTAAAAGGACAAAGAACCTCCGGCTCTGGGCACATCTCTTTGACTCCACCATTCTCCCTGCATTAACATACGTCTCAGAGACCTGGGCCCGACAAAAGCAGGATGAGGGTCTCCCAGAGAGGAAGCGAAAGAGCTATGCTTGGAATATCACGCCTCACTCAAGTGAGAGAAGGAATCCGGAGTTCTGACCTTCGTCGCTATTCCAGAATCAGGGACGCTGTCTCATTTGCCAAAGCATCGAAAATCAGATGGGCTGGACATGCAATGCGATTTGGAGACAACCGCTGGACTAGAGCCATTACCAACTAGATCCCACGGGATGTCAAAAGATCACGTGGCCGCCCACCTACAAGATGGTCAGACTTCCTTGTAAAGACCCTGAAGGAACGGTTTGAGGCTCTTCATATTCCTGAATCAACCAGATGCCATTGGGCTACATTGGCACGTGATAGGGTCCAATGGAAATGTTACTGGCACCCGCTCGAGCAAATCGATGAATAACGGGATTCAAGTGATCAAGTGATCAAACAATAGTGGGAAATCATTGCCACTGATGTATTTCCCCTGTCCACATAGGTGGGGCCTTTTCTTTTTCTTTTCTTTGTTTGCTTTTGGGTCACACCCGGCATGCTCAGGGGTTACTCCTGGCTCTTTGCTGAGGAATTACTCCTGGCGGTGCATGGGAGACCATATGGGATGTAGGGGATTGAACCTGGGTCAGTAGCGTGCAAGGCAATCTCCCTTCCCGTTGTACTATCTCTTTGGGCCCGACATTCTTACTTAATAAATTGAGTAAAACTTGTAAAGTGAAAACCAGTCTTTACCACATATAAATATTTGGGTCTTCTTAAAGTGGTCTTCTTTTAAAAAAAAATTCTCTATTTAATTAACAACCATGATTGACTATGTTACAAACAGGAAGAAGAGATATACTCAACACTGTCACTATAACTATCACTATCTTCCTGTTCATCATCTATTTGCTAGAGGAGGCACCAGTAATATCTCCATATGTCCTGTCTCATGCTAGTAGAACCCAAAGGCATCCGCTTGCTCCAGGAACATAAAGAGCCTCAAATCATTATATTAGGTCATAGGAATGACCTAATATAAATGTTACTGGTATATGGCATATCAAATACGACCACGAGCAGCTTGCCAGGCTTGCCGTGCGGGTGGCATACTTTTGTAGTCACCTCGAAATAAAGCATTTATTGATGAATCGTGTGGCCCTGTGAGCCAGGCTGTGATAGTCTGGTCTGCTGGGTGGAGTTGTGACAAGCGGGAAGTCCAGATGTGGAAAATGGCGGCCCCCATGGAGTAGGGCAGTCATCTGGCTTATTGTGAGGCTCTGCTGGGGTGGCAGGCCAGGGCTAGAACCCACCATGCCTCCCGGGCACCTCATGAGCGACTGGGCACAGGGAGAGCAAGTAGCACCTCTGCCCCATGTCTGAGAGACTCTGGTTCAGCATACCTGGGCTGGATTAAAAAAAAAATGACAGTGTTGTTTCTCAACACTGTCACTACGGAAACTATATTTCTAGTCTACACGACAACTAACAAAACGCATCCAAATTGAGTGTAAAGGAAAAAAAGAAACTTTATATTTTTAAACAAAATAACAAGAAAGTTTAGCTTACCTTTTTTTGCTGGGTGTCCGTTTCTACCTTCACTGCCCAAACTTTGCTCTATACATTATTAAAAAAAAGCATTAATATTTCCAATGTACACTGACACCTTTAGTTACATGCAAGAATTCAAAGGCAAAGAATTAAATGAAGGCAACATTTACACATTGGGAACACGTTGAAATTACCTCCAACTGAGAGATATTCTCCGGCTTCTTGTCAGTATCTGTGGGTAAAGAAGAGCTTATGTCATTGCATTGGCGCTCTCAGTATTTGGGTATGAACTTTTCTTCATTTGCATAGGAAAGTGATTATCAGTGTGGTCAGTGAAAACCAAGTTAATATTTTCCAAGCACCTCCACCCCTCCCCAAGGAATACAAATAGGAACTAATACCCCCACAAAAAATCATCTCTTTAAGGACTTAGAGGCCTTGAAAATGATGAAAAAGTTTGTAATGTTTATTCTTGGCTATTCATGGAGAGAGCGCCGTCAGATACCAGCTTAAAACATCTCAACAGAGGAGAACTGATTGACAAAACTGAGTTGGGAGTGGGTGAATTAAAAGAGAGCTGCGCTCAGGTGCTTTGGTGAAGCAGTTGGTCCAAAGAAAGTACAAAGACTTACTCTCTGGGGTTTTGAAATGAAGAACATGAGAAGAACCATAGGAAATCAATCAATATAAAAAATTTTAAAGTTCACAAATACACACACATACACACAAATAAGACAACTTGACCATTGCTCTGAGGCAGTTGTGTATATAAGTCAACTTGCAAAGATTGTTGCTCGGACATACTATTGATGGCTCCCTGTCCTCAGATTCTGGGAGCAGAAAAATTAAAGACCATAATTCTGTATGATTTCACAGTAACAAGCAAAATAGAGGAAATCTTTGTGCACTATATTGTTATGGGCATTTCAGAAGTCACGTACATTCATGTAATACTGGCAATATATAAAAAACTTGAAAACATGGATCGTTTCGGTGAAATGGACAGATGACATTGTCAGACTATTAAATGATAGTCAGAATCTTTGAGGATCACTATGGGATTTTATGTCTGAGATCATATTAGAATTCTCCACTCTTAAGCTTATGAGCGATGCACTTAAAAAGTGATGAGCTGCAGACTGGACTCAGGCCTCAGACATTCAAGCAAGGGATTCTCTCTAAATCTGAGGGTGCGCTGCAAAAGCGTGAAATTGTCACCCAAGATAAAAGGTCTTAGGGGAGGTCATGAGCCTTAAATCATGACTCACTTCCGCAGTGTGTTGAGGACTCAGGCCATACCCAGCCCACATGGCTGGAGGGACTGGGAGATAATTCAACAAACCAAGTTTGATCACAGACTGGAATCAACTGCACAATATACACCCTTGATGAGACTCACAGGGAGAGTTCAACCATCCTCACTGAATTCTCATGCATAGAAAAACAATTGCATGAATGCATTTATTTATATATTTTTTTGGTTTGGCAGCCACACCTGGAGCTACTCAGGCCTTTTTCCTGGCTTTGCCTTCAGGGATCACTCTTAGATGCTTTGTTTCCAGGATCAAACCCGGGGTGACTGTATAAAATGAGAGTGCCTGTTTGTACTATGTCTCTCAACTCAATTTTATTGCGTTTTCCTTTTATTTAGTTGTAGAAGAGAGTGGAAGGGAGATGTACATGTATTTAAACAAATGCAAAGCACTGACAAGGTGATATGAGATGACTCTGAAGTTAACCAGGCGGTCAACCTGAGAGGAGGCTGAAACTCTACTGTAAACACAGAAATCAAAGTATTAAACCAATATCCAAGGTCAAACGATATATGGATCAAGAGGCCTTGTCAAAGGTGAACATTACCACAAACGCGTGGGAGTCAGAAGTTAGGTAAGACAGAGAAGGGAACAGTGTGCTAATAATTGTTGAAAGTGCTAATATCAACCTAGAACTGAGCATTAAATGCAGGCCAAAAGATACACATGATATATCTTCATGTGTGTACCTCTAAATGTATATATTACAATCCATAATATATAAAAGAAGGAAGACAGAAAGAGAGAGAGAGAGGGAGGAGATAAAGAAACTGCCATAGAGGCTGGCTATGACACGGGGGAGGGAATTGGGGACATTGGTAGTGGGAAATGGGAACTGGTGGAGGAATGGTTCTGGAACACTGTATGACGGAAACCCAAATATGAACATCTTTGTAATTGTCTATCTCACGGTGGTATAATAAAATATTTTTTAAAAAATATCATGGTACTGGAATAAGGATGGATTCATTAAATGGTGGGGTAGCATTGAGTGCACAAGGACATATCTCTCATCAACAGTTGAATAAACGCCAACAAAGCCGATGGGTACATAAAGCGGTGCCTAGACAGTCTCTTCCAAAATGCTCTGGGAAATGCTGGAGAACCACACCTGAACGAGGGGATTAGATGCATGCCCCAGAGTTTACACCAAAGGAAATTCATGTGTCCCCTTGGGCCATGGTTAATTGACATGGCCCAAATGGTTAATTTAGCTAAGAAACAGTCTTAGCTAAATCCAGGCCCAATTGTGTTGACTTGTGAGTTCTTCTGTTTTTGAAGACCTACTTCCAATCCCTTTCAGACTCTTTCAGAAAGCAAAGGAAACAGGAATACTCCCACTTCGAAGAAGGCAAGCATTACCCTGAAGCTGTCGGAGGCATCACTGAAGAAGAAAACTATAGACCTATGCAGCTGAGAATATCACTGATGACACAAAGACCTCAAAAACAGATTAGCAAATAGAAATCTAATAATAAATCAAAAGATCGTACATCATGACCAATACTGGAGTTAGATTTTCAAACATAATTGAGGCCAAGCATATAGTAGGTGTGAAGAGACTCTAGGGGCTGGATCACTGGATGTTTCCCAGGGAAAGTTTCACACTCACTGGTTTTAGAACTTGACATTGGTGGTGGAAAATGTGCAGTGGCGGAATGACTGGCGCTGGAACACTGTATAACTGAAACCCTGTCCTGAACAGCTTGGAAATGGTCTATCTCATGGTGACATAAGAAAATGTTAAAAAATAAATCTATTGAACATTCAAACTTATTTAATTCAACACTATACTTGATTATCAGAAACGGCAAAAAATGTCTTTAAAAATCATTTGGATTCCCTCTTCCCTGTGCTCACATGTCAGTCAAATCAATGTCATTTGACTGCTTCTCTTTAATCATGTATACCTGAGAACTTAGTTTGATATATTTGATATAAAATTTAATTCATGTTGGATTTTAAACTTTACTTCAACAATGTAATTTATAAAAAATTTTCACCAGAGGGTATTTTTAGGTATTCAACATTCTAACATTAGTCCCTCAAACAATGTGCCTTTGTCATCACCAATGCCCCTGATTTCCCACTCACCTCCCAAACCAGGCACAAATTAATTTTCTTCGTATTGTTTATTACAACAAATATCACACATAACTGCTGCTAAATTCATGGACAGAGGATTTACTCAGCTTCAAGATTTGAGTTTAACCTTTTGAATTATTGTATTTATTTATTTAGTTATTTTTATCTTATGGAGGCATTAGTCACAACTCATGGTACAAATTTAGAGTTGAAAATGATTAGCATACAAAGCTCCAATATTAAAATCGGTGAATGTAATTTATTTTCGCAGATAATTTTAGAGAACCAGCAGGATTATATCAGGTGCACAACTTTCACTTCTTTCTGAACATTTTCACTGTAATTATTAAGCTTAATTTAAATGAACTGGAGGGACATTTGAAACAAGTATTAAAACAAATTTCCAAATATAATTGGATTATTTCAAAAACAGCCTTATTTGTATTTAGAAAGTATATTGATATGAGATATTTTGATAGTAATTGTGAAAATACATGCCTTTAAAAATTTTTATCTCACTGCGAAATATAGAATTACAAAGTTGTTAATGACTGAGTTTCACAGTGTTCCAGCACCCTATCCCACCATCAGTGCACATTTCCCACCACCAATGTCCCCAGATTTCATCCCCCTCCACCAGCTCTATGGCAGACACACTACTTTCTTCTTGCTCCTCCTTCCTCTCCTCCTGTAACCGTATTCTCCTCCTCTTCTTCTTCTCCTCCTTCTCCTTCTACCCTCATCCTTCTGCTCCTCCTCCTTCTTTCTTCTCCTTCTTCATTCTTCTTCCATCTTGCTCCTTCTTTCTTCTTTTTTTCTCTTTTCCTGTTTTTCCTTCTCTCTGTCTCCCTTTCTCCACTCTCTCCTTCCTCGTCCTTCTTCTCCTCCTCCTTCTCTTCTTTCTTCTTTCTTCTTCTTCTTCTTCTTCTTCTTCTTCTTCTTCTCCTCCTCCTCCTCCTCCTCTTCTTCTTCTTCTTCTTCTTCTTCTTCTATTCTTCTTCTCTCTCAACTCCTTCTATTCCTCCTCCTCCTTCTTCATCTTCTTCTAATCTTCCTTCTTCATCTTCTTCATCTTCATCTTCTTTTTCATCTTCATCTTTACCTTTGCCTTCTTTGTCTTCTTTGTCTTCTTCATCCTTATCTTCTCTTCGTCATTGTCTTCATCAATTCTTCTTCCTCCTCTCTCTTTCTCACTACTCGTACACATTGTGGCTTGCAATACACACATTTAGGGGTCATGATATATATCCATTTGCCTAGGTTCAATGCTCAGATCTAGTCTGGCATTACCATTTCCAACAATTATTAGCTCACTGTTCCCTTCTCTATCTTACCTAACAATCCCATACACTTGTGGTAGAGTCCAAGTCCTATTGACAAGTCCTCCTGGTTCATATTTTGAAAATAAAGGGTTTTTGAGGGTAGATGTCAATGGAATAGAAGCATGCAAATAGGATAGCTCACATCCACACTCAGAATTTTATCATCTTAACATACCTTTCGATTCACCAAACTCAATCATTGATAGAGGTTACAAAATGCTTCTGAAAATATTTTTCCAGATAAAAAGTTATGATTCCCTTTAATGCATACTTGTAACCCCTACAGAATGCCAAATTTGAATGACTGTGCTGTAAAAGAACTCAAGAACTTTGATGAACTTCACAGTACATACCATCTTCTTCCTGTTCTTCTATCTGAAAAAAAAAGCAAGCAGTGTAAGAATCAGACCCCAAAGTGCATCCTTTTCCTAGGTCATCTGTCATTTAGTATCATTCAGAAGCCAGATAGTGGTGAGGCAAAGGTGTCAAAAATAGAAGGGGAAACTATGACAGTGGAATGTTCTTTCACAGTGAACCATCTCCCTCAGTCCAGAGAGCCAACACAGCCTGCCATCAGACACCATGCCCCACACCCAACAGGAGTAATCCCTAAACTCAGGGCAGAAATAACAACTGAGAACCACTGGGTTTGCTGCTCACCAAAACAAATTAAAAAAATAGAAGAAAAGTGTCAAAATATAGAGTCCCTCCCACACTGTATAGAAACATTTGAGTCTTGGTAGAGCATAAAGTCCTTTTGAATAATACAAGAAACAGAATTTTTTTTTGCTTTGGATCACACGCAGCAATGTTTAGGGGTTGCTCTTGGTTTTGCACTTGGAATTACTCCTGTCGGTGCTCAGGAGAAATCAAGGATCGAACCCAGGTCAGCAGCATGGAAGGAAAATGCCCTGTCCAGTGTGCTGTCTCTCCCACTCCATAGAAAGAGAAAAACTTGAGAAAAATGTCTTCTTCTGAAATAGACACTCAGAAATTACACAAATGCCACTGACATATTATCAGAACAATGAATGACAATAACTCATCTGACTGTGATTCCAATGAAAGGCAAAAAACAATCATTTTAACTTCACAATAATGTAGGGATGCTTACAGTAGCCAATGAACTTTGAGCTCTGATGACACTTGTCCATGTCACCTGAGTGTGAAATATGAGGTTTTCTGGGAGAATATTTTGTCAAAACCAGTGAGTTGATGACAAATTTCTGAGAGATGGAGCCAGTAAATTGTTCCACGCTCCAACATAAAATGACTTAATGAATACTGTCATTTTTTTCCTCTACCCTTGGATTTAACAACAAAAATCTGAAACCAATAACATGTGTCTATTGAACCGATGAACTTACCTTATTTCTGGTGTCAGCCTCCTCCTCAGATGGTATACTAGCTTCTGATGTGGAAGGAGTAACTTCAGCAGAAGTTTGTACGTCTGCGTGTTCTTTGAAAGAAAAATAGCAAGCTCTCAAAGACCCTTAAAAAGATTCTGCTTAGAGATGCTTTTAGTTATTTCTTTGTCAAGACCCTGAAGGAATGGTTTGAGGCTCTTCATATTCCTGAATCAACCAGATGCTATCGGGCTACATTGGCACGTGATAGGGTCCAATTTACTGGTGCCCGCTCGAGCAAATCGATGAATAATGGGATTCAAATGAAGTGTTGCTGTTAGTGGAAACCAGATTTTTTCTCTTCTCCTTTTCTTGATGAAAATTATTTATTCATTCACTGTTTGCTATTATTTTACCACTTATATGACTTAGTTTCATTGTCATTATATTATTATTTATTGTATTATATCATGTGAGATTACAATTACAAAGCTTTTCACGATTGGGTTTCAGTCACACAGTCTTCTAGCACCCATCCCTCCACCAGTACCCACTTCCCACAACCAGTGTCCCCTGACTCCGTCCCCCTCCCCCATCTTTTCTCTATGGAAGGCTTTCTCTCTCTCTCTTTCTCTCTCTCTCTCTTCATTGCTACAGTGTGGCATGCAACATGTTCATTTAGTGGTTATCATCTTTGCCTATGTTCGATGCTCAGTTCTAGTCTGGTAATACCAGTTCTAACAATGATTAGCACACTGTCCCCTTCTCTATCTTAGTTAACTGCTGACCGCCACACACTTGTGGTAGATGCCAACCATTGACAAGTCCTCCTGCCCTGATTCACCTGGCTGTATATTATTTTTTTGTATACTGCTAATGAATACAGTCATTCTATATCTGTTTCTCTTCTGACTAATTTCACTCAGCATGTTATTCTCCATGTACATTCATTTATAAGAAAATTTCATAACTTTTTTTCCTAAGAGCTGCATAGTATTCCCTTGTGCAGATATACCATAATTTCTTTATTTAGTCCTCTGTTCTTGGACAATGGTTGTTTCCATATTCTAGCTATTGTGAATAGTGCTGCAATGAACATAAAGGTGCAGTTGGTGTTTCTGCTGTGTGTTTTTTGTTTATTGCTTTTTGCTTGTGATAAGTCTTAAAAGTGTTTTATTGGAATAATTCTTAAACCTCATACAAGTATATAAAAACAAGAAATGTAAATGAACATTATATCAGACTGCTGAAACTAGTTTCCAGAGATCTTTGGAAGTTAGAATGGATTTTAAAATGTATCATGATCGAATTATAAAGTAAATGAAATCTGGCAGTGTTAAATATGAGGTTGATAGGCAAGAATGTTCTTTGGATGGATATTATGACTGGGGGCAAGCAAGTTCAGGTTCACCTCTAGGGCTAGAGGATTTTTTTCCCTCCATATTATTCTTTTTTAAAATTATAATTTTTTATTTCTGGATCAAACCAGGCAATGCTCAGGGTTACTCCTGGCTCTACACTCAGGATTTCCTCCTATGGTGCTCGGGAGACCATATGTGATGTCAGGGAATCGAACCCAGGTCGGCTGCATGCAAGGCAAATGCCCTACACGCAGTGCAATAATTCTGGTCCCTGTTATTCTCTTTCGGTGTTTTCCCAGTACCAGGCATTTTATCTTGTCTTGAAACACAAAAAACAAAAAACAAAAAACCCCAAAGTATTAACCCATTATTTCTTTCGGTTTTTTATTTTATAATTTTTTAAAAAAATATATTTATTATACGGCAGAGCCTGGCAAGCTACCCGTGTCATATTCAATATGCCATAGAAGTAAAATAATAGACCTCAATCCCATGATGTGAACAAACGGTTTGAGGCTCTTCATGTTCCTGAGCAAGCAGATGCTACTGGGCTGTACTAGCATGTGACAAGGATGAATGAGACATTACTGGAGCCTGCTTGAACAAATTGATGGACAACGGGAAGACAAGTGATACAAGTGATTTTTTTTTGCACCACCTAGACATAGACAATTACAAAGACATTCATGTTTGGTTTTCAGTCATGCAGTATTCTACATCCCTCCATTGCCACGGCTCCCGCGGCACCGGCTTGCGTAGCATGAAAGTGCTCACTGGGCCAGGGGATGGCTTCGGTACTTCCCCTAAAAAGGGACAGTTACCAGACGGTGCTTCCCCCTAAAAAGGGACTGTCGCCAACAAAGCCCCCTAGAATTCCTTTGGATGTACCTAAAAATGCTTGGTGTGCAATTAGAGCGCTTGTTTATGCTGAAACTTAGACTCTGAGTAATGAAGAAACTGAACAAAGAGAAAAACCTGTGGCAACCGTAGTTTTCATCATACACAATTATAGCATAAAACAAAGATAGTAAAAAAATGCCAGCCCGCGCAGTGTCTGGCTGCCAAGGCCTGAGCTGGTCTCAGGTCCTTGATAAGGAAAGGCCCGTGGCCTTCAGGCCTTTGCTTCCCATCATTAGCGGGAAGGGAGAATTCTTGACCTATGGGTCGAGATGCCCAGCTACCCCCTGTTGACGGGAATGCAGTGATTAGCCTCCCTAAACCTCCTGTGTGAAAAATAATTGGGCTTGTTAAAGTTAACACTTTCTAGTACAAAATCTTAATAATCTTACAATAATAAACTCTGCATAGAAGTTTTTATTTAGGAGTAGGTTAAGTTAATCTATAATATGTGCATAGAGCTAGTAAGTCATTCTATGAATATCAGAATTAAAAAAAAATATGTATCTTACTTAAGGCAAATATGAAAGTATGTAAAAACAAAAAGACGTCAGAAAAACATGTCTGAAAAACAGGTGCAGGCAAGCAGGCAAGAGGTGGTCATATGTGGTGGACACGATAAACTCCTTTTGATGTAAAAAATGTCTCCTTTGCTAAAAAATAACTGATGTAATCTTGTGTCTGTGCATTTCTTGAACATAAAAAGAAAAGTTTTGCCTTCAGTAAACGGCAGCAGCAGCATTTGACCTCCCTTGTGTCTGTGCCTGTCTGTCCATTGCGCTGACGTTCCTGTTCTCCTGACTTTCTCAGCTGGTATCCCCGAGACTTAGAGCTCACACCGACTGAGCGGTCTGCGGCCCTCCATCAGTGCCCATTCCCCACCACCAAAGTCTCCAATTCCCTCCTCCCTCCTACACTCTGCCTCTATGGCAGGCATTTAACCTCTTTCCTTTCTCTCTCTCTCTCTCTCTTCCCTACATTTAGAGGTTATCATGTATAACCCTTTGCCTACATTCAATGTTCAGTTCTAGGCTAGAATCATTTCCAACGATTAGCACTGTTTCCTTCTCTATCTTATCTAACCTCTGACTCCCACACACTTGCAGTTGATTACACTCATTAACAAGACCTCCTGATCCATGTTTTGCCTGACTTTGGATATTGGTATCATTACTTGCATCACTAGTCACGTGTCTTCCCGTTGATCATCGATTTACTTGAGCAGGCAGCAGTAACATCTCCATTAATCCTGTCACATAATAGTGTAGCCCAAGGGCACCTGCTAGCTCCAGGACCATAAAGTGCCTCAAATCATTCCATCAAGTCATAGGAATGAGTTCTATAATTGTTACTGGTATTTGGCATATCAAATACAATATGGGTAGCATGCCAGGCTCTGCCATGCGAGTGAGAGATACTCTTGTAGTCACCTCTAATCTCGAGCTATTGTTGATGAATAGCACAGACGTTTTGCAGCTGAGCAAGCCAGGCTGTTATCAGCTCTTCTGCTGTTGGAGCTCTGATGAGAGGGGAGTCTGGATGTGGGAAATGGTGGCCCTCATGGTGCGGGGATTCCTCTGGTTTCTTGTGAGACTATGCTGTGGTGGTGGACCAGGGCAAGAACCCGCCTTCTCTCCAGGGCGCCTCACGATCACATGTACACAAGGGGAGCCGGTAGCAGCTCTGACCCATGTATGTGAGTCTCTGGATCAGCACACCTAATCTGGGCTTGTAAAAGATTGCCACAAAAAGATTCCCATGAAAACCTCTATTTCTATGTATGACAATCCAAAATATGTTAGAGAAGGAAGAGAGAAAGAAAGAGAGAGAGAGAGGGAGAAAGAGAGAATAGAGATAAAGAACCTGCCATAGAGGCAGGCTATTGGAGGGGTAGGGGAATTGGGGACAGTGGTGGTGGGAAATGGGCACTGGTGGAGGGATGAGTGCTGGAACACTGTGTGACTGAAACAACCACACATAAACAACTTTGTAATTGTATATCTTCACTTGATCACTTGATCACTTGACATCCCGTTATTCATCGATTTGCTTGAGCAGGAGCCAGTAATATTTCCATTTGACCCTATCATGTGCCAGTGTAGCCCAATGGCATCTGGTTGCTTCAGGAATACAAAGAGCCTCAAACCGTTCGTTCAGGGTCTTGACGAAGAAGTCTAACCATCTTGTAGGTGGGCGGCCACGTGATCTATTGACATCCAGCAGGATTCAGTCGGTAATGGCTCTAGTCTAGAGGTCGTCTCCAAGTCGTATTACATGTCCAGCCCATCTGATTTTTGATGTCTTGGCAAACAAGACAGCATCCTTGAGTCTGGAACAGCGACGGAAGTCGGAGCTCCGGATTCCTTCTTTCACTTGAGCGAGACGTGATATTCCAAGCATAGCTCTTTTGATTCCTCTTTGGCAGACCCGAATAGCATTCTCATCCTGCTTTCATAGGGCCCAGGTCTCTGAGGCGTATGTCAATGCAGGGAGAAAGGTGGAGTTGAAGTGATGTACTCGGAGCTGGAGGTTCTTTGTGTTTTCTGCTATTTCTTCAAATAAAGTATTAATTTAAAAAAAAATAAAAAACTGCTGCAGGGTGGTTTTCGATGAACTGGGCTGTAATCAGCTCTTCTGCTGGGTGGAGCTCTGATGAGAGGGGAGTCTGGATGTGGAAAATGGCAGCCCTCAACCTGTTGGGGTTCCTCTGGTTTTCTTGCGAAGCTCTGCTGGGCTGAGCATACTATATATTTTTTATATCTTGCAAATAAATGCAGTCATTCTATATCTGTCCTTTTCTAATATTTTGATCTGTGAAGTCAGGTTATGTGGCCTCTTTTTTACTGAAATGAATGTTACAGAGTTATGAATTTTCCTCTTAATGCTGCTTTTGCTATATCCCACAAGTTCTGATAGCTCATGTCTTCATTTTCATTTGTTTCTAGGAATTTTTGGATTTCCTTTGATTTCTTCTATGACCCACTGTTTGTTCTGCAGTGAGCTCTTTAGTTTCCAGCTGTTTGTTTTGACTCTGTTTCTGTGTGGTTAACTTTCATTTTCAGTGCATAATGGTTCAAAGCTTTTGACAGGGCTGAATATTTTCTTCTTGTAAAGTTCTACCAGTGCCTTATATATCTTGGAAAATTACGCCTTATCAGATGAGCGTTGGGTAAATATTCTTTCAAACTCCTTGGGCTCCCTTTATATCTTGGTCATTGTTTCTTTTGAGGTTCTGAAGTTTTTCAGTTTCATGCTCTCCCATATGCTTATGTTTGCTTTTACTTGCTTTGTTAGTGGTGTTTCATCTTTGAAGATATATTTTTTTAAAATTTTTTATTATACCACCGTGAAACATACAATTACAAAGGTGTTCATAATTGGTTCTTGGTAATACAGTATACCAGCACCCATCCATCCCTCCACCAGTGCCCCATTTCCACCACCAATGTGCCCCACCCCTCCCGCCCACCCCATGCTGCCTTAATAGCAGGTATCCCATGAAGATATCTTTAACTTCAATGCTGTGGAGCATTTTGCCTATGTTTTCTTCAATGTACATTATGGATTCATGCCTGATATTGAGATCATTAATCCATTTTGATCAAAATTTTATGCATGGCATTAGACAGAGGTCCAACTTCATTCTTCCACACATAGCCACCTACTTTTCCAGGCACCACTTGTTGAAGAGGCTTTCTATGCTCCACTTTGTATTTTTTGCTTCTTCATCAAAGATTAAATGATCATATATTTGAGAGTATGTGTCAGGATATTCAAATCTATACCATAGGTCCACATGTCTGTTTTTACTCCAATACCATGCTGTTTTAATTACTACCACTTTATAGTACACATAGAAGTTGGGAATAGAGATGTCTCCCATCTTCTTTTTCCAAGGATTCATTTGTGGAGGTTTACTGTTCCATATGAATTCCAAGAGTATTTTGTCAGCTTCTGAAAAATATCATAGGAATACTCATAGGGGTGCATTGAATCTGGATAGTGCTTTATGGTGTAATGACATTTTGATAATGTTGATACTTCCAATCCAGAAGCAGCAATATGTTTCCACTTACTCCTGTATCCTTTATTTTTTTCTTGAAGCAGTGTTTTGAAGTTTTCTTTGTACTGGTCCTCTACTGTTGGATGACAGGCTTAGCTAGTTTGGGAGCTTTGCTCTTTTACCCACTCACAGCTTAATCTACTTACATGTTCTTAAACCAAGGTTCATTTGAATGATATATCTCTTCTATGTAAACACTGTTAGAGGGTGTGGCAGTTACAGAAGTCACCTTGACTCTGAATAATTTCTGACTTATAAACTCTACAAAGACTTCTATGTTTTCTAGATTGGGCAGAGCTCCTCTTATACCCAATGCACCCAGCATGGGACAGTTAGAATTTACCAGGAGATTACCACCCTGGCTACTTTGAGACTATCTTTAAGATAATTGGAAGGATCATACTAGCGTGCCCTCACGCAAGTGAGTGGGACCCTTTCAGTATAGGAGGACAGGATACTCAGAATCACTATCACTATCACTATCTTCCCGTTCATCATCTATTTGCGGGCACCAGTAATATCTCCATTAGGTGTTAGAGAGCCCAAGGGCATCTGCTTGCTCCAGGAACATAAAGAGCCTCAAACAATTATATTAGGTCATGGGAATGACCTAATATAATTGTTACTCGTATTTGGCATATCAAATACGACACGGGCAGCTTGCCAGGCTTGAAATTGACAAGATACTCAGAATCACCCTGGTGAAGATAATAAATAAGAAGGACCTTGTGGGTAAAATCTAGATTACATAAAACATAAAATTAAGATGTGTTTCTTTTTATCAGTCCCTTCTCTCTCTCTCTCCAGTGTTTTACATAAGAGATAATCTCGGAAGAAGGGAGTAGTCCTTCCTTGGCATAATCCTTTGTTTATACCTATAATAGGGTGTGACATCACCCTCCTACACTGCTTAGGGTTCTTTGGTGACAGGATCCTCCCTGTCCATGATAGGATTACTTCGGTGTATATAAGGGGACTGACTTGAGGCTCCTTCTCCTTTTCCCCTTCTTTTGGGTAGGACTCTTCTCGGCTGAGATCCTTTCTCTTTGGTGGGAGACATGGGCTCTCTTGTATGGTCCAAGTTCCGACCAGAGCTAGAGTTCTTTCATTATATTGGATTATGGTGGCAAAACAATTGTACTTTTTGGAACTGCGCCAGACTTATGAGTTTTCATTCGTTCCCGGGGGCCTCAGAGGTAGAAGAGAATTTCTGCTCTGGTACGGTTGGGGACCCCAGTGGCTCCCCAATATCTGGCATCCCTGGGTGGGCTCGATGGATATCATCTGGCCTGACCATCATCGGACAGAGATCATCTGCCTCCCAACCGTGAGGTAAAATGGGTTACTTCTAGGAAGTTTTTTCTTTGTTCTGGTTTCACCTGCTTTTTCAGGTGCTGGCAGCAGTCCTGGCTTTTGTAACTCCCGCTTGTCTTTCAGAGAGTCATGAAATTAAATCTAGCAAACAGATCTTAAAGCTTGATGATAACCTAGAGGAAGAAAAGAAATTTCCAGAGGAGGCAGACTCAAAAACTGAGAATCTGCCCGGAGTTGATACCTCCAAAGGCGAAGATGCGCAAGAGGCTTAGATAACAAAGTATGCTAGGACCAGGTCCTTCCCAGGATCTGTCACATCTGTACAACATAATGATCATTGTAGTTGTAACAAACTGGGGAGGTTGATGGGGAATGAGGAACTATAATGTCACATTAGAAATCACTACTGAATATACACATAGATAATGGCATCATAAAACGTAAGGCAAGTCACAAGGTGTAGGAGAAGAGAGAGAAATACAGAGACAGAAATAGAGATACAGAGAATGATGAGAGACTCAGATGCACGGGGGAGAACTACCATCCGGCTCTCCTCTAGCTCAGCTGACCATGAGGCTCCCAGGAGGCAAGATGTGTTTTGGAAGTGGGTCCATCACTTCTGTAGGTCCTCGGAAGCAGCCGGATGAGACTCTCTCACCATAATAGCCACCTTTCTCACAGTCTAGACCCCACAGCTCATCGGAACTCATGAAAGAGAGATGCTGATCTGACGAGCATCTCAGAACAGCCAAGTTCAAGCCCAGGTAGGCGGCAGAGGCAGAAGTCTCCGGGTATTCCTGGATATGGAACTGGTGTCCCCAATCCCCTCTCTGACCTGTCAAAGGGGTCTGGTGGCCCCACCCACAAACTGCCTCGAAGTGCTCGGCCATGATGCAGAGACTCAGATGCATGGGGGAGAGCTGCCATCCGGCTCTGCCCTAGCGCAGCTGACCATGAGACTCCCAGGAGACAAGATGGGTTTTGGGAGTGGGCCCATCACCTATGTAGGTCCTCAGAAGCAGCTGGATGAGACTCGCTCACCATAATATTCACGATTTTTGTGGTCTGGACCTGCTATATCAAACTAGAGGAACCAATCGTGTTCTAGAATATATTACAATCTACAATGCATAAGAAAGGGAAGCGAGAAGGAGAGAGAGAGAGAGAAAGAGTGAAAGAGAGAAATGAGAAAAATACCTGCCATGGATGCAAGCCGGGGGAAGGGGGAGGGAGGTGCGCCACTGGTGATGAGAGATGGGCAGGGTTGGAGGGATGGGTTTTGGAACACTGTAGGACCAAAAATTCAAACATGAACATCTTGTAATTGTATATCTAACAGCTTTATAATAAAATATTTTTAAAATTTTTTTTCAATGCTTTTGTTCAGAGATTTACAGAAAAAGAACTTGGGTGCTGCAGATTCCTTCTATCATGTTCGTGGCTTTGGACTCTGATCACAGTGCTCAGTACAAAAAAGTTTTCCAAATCAATGAAAAAAAGTTTTTCTAATGATTCTATTCACAGGATAAGATATTGGAATGCAGTACACTTGCGCTACAGTGCTCAATACTCCAAGGCTCCTTAAACAGTGCTCTTTACAAAAATTGAATAATTTGTAAAAAAAAAGTACTGATGGCAAATTCTTCAGGTGTTCTGGTCAGACATTGTCTGGGCCAGGTGCTGTTTGCTTATTTACCAACGAAATGGCATGTTGGATTTCAGAAGAGAGAATGCTGGGAAAAACATATCCATCCTGCAGTATTTGGTACGTGAGCAAGTGGATGTGGCTATCAAAGCGATCCAAGTAGAAGTCCTGGATAATCTTCTCCATTGCCTTTCTGGAAGACGTGATAGTTCCATCAGGACTTCGAGGGCAGTCATCTTGGTCTTATAGTTGGCGAAGGACAGGC
This sequence comes from Cryptotis parvus, assembly GCA_021461705.1. Lineage (NCBI taxonomy): Eukaryota > Metazoa > Chordata > Mammalia > Eulipotyphla > Soricidae > Cryptotis > Cryptotis parvus. The sequence continues at coordinate 101,400 of JAJIBD010029188.1, forward strand.
GGGCATTGTGCATGCTTTTCCCGGCTTCTGGTCCATCGGCCAGTATTTCTGCTGTTCTCTATTAGAGGTCTTCCTTTACCACTTCTCTGCACTGCTTTGCGAGCTTGGATGTTAGCACTTGGTGGCCTGAGGCTCAAGCCTTGCCACGCAGGTGAAAGAGCTTGAGAGTTTTGGAAGACAGGGTTCCTTCTGTGTCTCTCTCTCGGTGTTCTTCACACAATCATGGAGGTGCAATAAATATACTGGGATCTATTAATATCAATATTATATCAATATTTTATAGTATTGATTTAATTTTCTTTTTGGCCACGCCCTGCAGTTCTCACGACTTATTTGTGGCTGTGAACTCATGAATCATTCCAGATAGTGCAGCAGTATGTGTGTGTGTGCGTGTGCTTGGGGGGTGGGGTGGGGGTGTGTGTGGGTTGGAGGCAGAACCAACTGTATGGGATGCTGGGGATGAACCTGGCTTCAAGGAAAACCACACCAAACCCTCAGCTGCACAATTTGATCAGGTATCTCTACTGGATGGGTGGAGCTCTGACAATCTGTGGATCCCGGATGTTTAAAATGGCTCTCATCATGAAGTGGTGGTTCCTTTGGCTTCTTCTGAGGTGTTCTGTTGGGGTGGTGGGCCAGGGCCTGAACCGGGCCTCCCTCCTGAACATCACACTCAATGAAAAAAAAATGCCTTCCCTCTAAGTTGAGGCATACTTTTACTTACTTGCACCACCTATCGGAATTCTTTGACATTCTTTGACATAGAATGTGGGCAAGAAAGATGTATTAAGAGCATGTAGTGGTATTAAGAGCTATGACAAACATTAGACTGGTATAGTAACGAGGCAGACTGCAAATACAAAGCAGATAAATCCATGTCTTTTCTATGAGAATACAAGGACATTTCCATTTCTGGAAATTTCCCTCTTTTCCAAGAGGGAAAGCCTAAAAACATTTTAATTTATAACTTAGCCTAGAAAATCCAGAACCTGGGAGGATGAAGGAGAGGAGGAGGAAGGAGAAGAGGAGCAAGGAGGAGGAAGAAGAATGAAGGAGGAGGGAGAAGGAGGAGAAGGGTTAGGAGAAGGGAAAGGAGAAGGAGAAGCAGAAGGAGAGGAGAAGGAGCAAGAGAAGGAAAAGAAGGAGAAGGAGGAGAAGGAGAAGAAAGAGGAGAAGGAGGAGGGGGGGGGGGGGGAGGAGAAGGATAAGGAGAAGGAAGAGGAGAAGGAGAAGGAGGAAGGGGAGGAGGAGGAGAAGGAGGAGAAGCAGAAGGAGGAGAAAGAGAAGAAGAAAAAGAAGAAGAAGAAAAGAAGAAGAAGAAGAATGAAGAAGCAGAAGGAGAAGTAGAAGGAAGAAGGGGAAGGAGGGAGGAGGAGGAGAAGAAGAAGAAGAAGAAGAAGAAGAAGAAGAAGAAGAAGAAGAAGAAGAAGGAAGAAGAAGAAGAAGAAGGAAGAAGATGAAGAAGAAGAAAGAAGAAGAAGAAGAAGGAAGAAGAAGAAGAAGGAGGAGGAGGAGGAACTAGAAGGAGGAGGAGATGAAGAAGAAGGAAGAAGAAGGAGGAGAAGAAGGAAGAAGGAAGGAAGGAAGAAAAAGAAGAAGAGGAGGAGGAAGAAGAATTACAAGAATAGGATGAGGAAGAGGAGGAAGGTTTCTGTCGTACAGAACACTGTATGACAAAAATGAACAGTTTTGTAATTGTGTATCTCATGGTGCTATAATAAATTTAACAATCTTAAAAATATCCACAACATTTTAAAAAAGTATCATCAAATCGTTGATCTACAGAGAGAGTAATTATAGCTTCATAACAACCAAAGAAATCCTTGGGATAAATAAGGTGAGGGAATGTTTCTTGCCCGATTTCAAAGTGCTTGAAAGGTACTGGCATCAATGAACAGTGTGATATTGGATTCAGGATAGATGCTGAGACCAATGAAACAGTTGAAAATACACAGACAGGATCTCATGGGGGTCAAACAATAATAGCACAGTAGGGGGGTGTTTGCTTTGCATGTGACCAACCCAGGTTCAATCTCCGGCACCCCATACGGTCCCCAGCACCTCCAGGAGTAATTCTTTTTTTTTTAAGTATTTTATGATACCACTGTGAGATATACAAATAAAAAGATATACAATTAAAAAGTTCATGTTTGGGTTTTGGTCATACAGTGTTTCAGCACCCGTCCCTCCACCAGTGCCCATCTCCATACAAATAAAAACATATACAATTAAAAAGTTCATGTTTGGGCTTTGGTCATACAGTGTTTCAGCACGCGTCCCTCCACCAGTGCCCATCTCCCACCAACAACATCCCCGGTTCCCTCCCCCTTCCCCAGCCCTGCTCCATGGCAGGTTCTTTATTTCTTTGCCTTTGTCTCTCTTTCTCTTTTCCTTCCCTTCCAGACTATGGACTACAGAACATACATTAAAAGGTTGTCATGTGTATCCTTTTGCCTCTATTTAATGCTCAGTTCTAGGTTGGCATTAGTACCCTCGACTATTATTAGCACCCTGTTCCATTTTCTGTCTTTCCTAAACTCTGACTCCCACACGTTTGTGATAATTTCCACCTTTGACAAGACCTCCCGATATATGCTTCTTGAGTGAAGAGCCTGGAGTAACCACTGAGCATCGCTGGGTGTGTCCCAAAAAGAATAAAAAAAGAATCTCAGGTAAATGAATAATTCATCTTGACAAAGAGCAATGAAGATAAAATGGAACCAGGAACGACTATTCCATATATGTGTTGGAGAAACTGGTCACTATATTAAATTTTTAAAAAAAAGTAACTCAAACCTCTTTGAGTTTTAGGGCCCCAGGGCATATTCCCATGAGTTGTATTGCTGGGTCGAATGGGAGCTCAATTTCTAGTTTTTGGAGGAATAGCCATATTGTTTTCCAAAAATGCTGGAACAGTTGGCACTCCCACCAACAATGGATGAGAACCCCCCGCCCCACCCCCCGCTATCCACTCCAGCACTGGTTGTTCCTGCACTTTGGGATCTGTACCAGTCTCCAGGCTGTGAGATGATACCTTGTTTTGATTGCTCTCTATCACTGATGGTTAGTGATAAAGAGCATTTCTCATATGCCTTTTGGCCATTTGAATTTCTTCTTTGAGGAAGTTGCTGTTCATTTCTTCTCCCCATTTTTTGATGGAGTTGACTGTGGTTTTCCTGTTTTTGTCCTGATATCACTTGATGACTTGACATCCCATTATTCATCGATTTTCTCGAGCGGGTGCCAGTAATATTTCCATTTGACCCTATGACGTGCCAGTGTAGCCCAATGGCATTTGTTTGCTTCAGGAATACGAATGGCCTCAAACCGTTCCTTCAGGGTCTTGAGGAAGAAGTCTGACCACCTTGTAGGTGGGAGGCCATGCGATCTTTTGAAATCCATGGGATCCATTTGGAAACGGCTCTAGTCCAGTGGTCATCTCCAAATCGCATTACATGTCCAGCCCATCTGATTTTCGATGCCTAGGCAAATGAGACACGTCCCTGACTCTGCTCTGAAACAGCGACGGAGGTCATAACTCTTGACATATCAATATATATCCATATATATCCATATATATAAATATATATACATATATACATATATATATATACATACATACAGATATATATATATATCACTGATCACTGACTTCCCGTAGATCATCGATTTACTTGAGCGGGCACCAGTAACATCTCAATATGTCCTGTCAGTTGAGATAGCCCAAGGGCATCTGCCTGCTCCAGGAACATAAAGAGCCCCAAACCATTCCATCAAGTCATGGGAATGACGTATATAATTGTTACTGGTATTTGGCATGTCAAATACCACACGGGTTGCATGACAGGCTCTGCCGTGCAGGTGGGATACTCTTATAGTCACCTCAAAACTCGAGCATTTATTGATGAACCGTGAGCGGGCTGTGATCAGCTCTTCTGATGGGTGAAGCTCTGAGAAGAGGGGAGTCTGGATGTGGTAAATGGTGGCCCTCATGATGTGGGGTTCCTCTGGCTTCTTGCGAGGCTCTGCTGGGGTGGCTTGCCAGGTCTAGAACCCACCATCCCTCCTGGGAGCCTCGTGATCAGATGGGCACAGAGAGAGCAATAGCAGCTCTGTCCCTTGTGTGTGTGTCTTTGGATCGGCATACCTGGGCAGGGCTTGGAAAAGACTTGCCTTACATATATATATATATATATATATATATATATATATATATACATATACACATCCATATATATACATATATATATATATATATATCCTGGATATTTGAGTGGGATTCTTACAACCCTTTCATTAGTATTTGCTGAAAAGTCAATGGCTTATATGTTTCAAAATGGTGATTAATCAATTTCTGAAAGCATAACATAAACTAATATCCTGTTAAAATGCAACTGAGCCATCGGGACAGAAGTCATGAGTGAAGGTTAAATATATGTGATTAAGGAGATATGTGGTTGCCAGAATAGGGGAAGATAAGTATGATGTGAATCAGGCAATGAATGTATTCTTTCAGACAATAGAATGAAGGATATAAGGCGACACACAATTATTAATTCTTACTACCAGACAATACATGAATTAATATTACTATCAATAGAGACCTTACTTATGGAATAATTTCATATATGGTGTGTAACTGCCAAAGACACCACAGCATGAATGTGCAGGAATATTTATTGACACAGGAATATTCACTATAGTTCCACTGTTATTTAATCAAATCACGATCACGATCACGATCTTCCCGTTAATCATCTATTTGCTAGAGCGGGCACCAGTAATATCTCAATATGTCCTGTCACATGCTGTAGAGCCAAGGGCATCGGCTTGGTACAGGAACATAAAGAGCCTCAAACCATTATATTAGGTCATGAGAATGATCTAATATAATTGTTACTGGCATTTGGCATATCAAATACAACACGAGCAGCTTGCTAGGCTTGCCGTGCGGGAGGCATACTCTATAAACACCTCCAAATAAAGCCTTTATTGATGAACCGCGGCCGCTTCCGCCCTGGCTGTGATGGGCTGGTCGGCTGGGTGGAGTTCTGATGAGAGGGAAGTCCAATGTGGAAAATGGCGGCGCCCATGGAGTGGGTGGGGGTCGTCTGGCTTGTTGTGAGGTTCTGCCGGGGTGGTGGGCCAAGGCTGGAACCCACCATGCCTCCCGACTGCCTCATGGACGGCTGGGCACAGGGAGAGCAAGGAACCGCTCTGCCCCATGTCTGAGAGTCTCTGGACCAGCATACCTGGGCCGGATTGAGGAAGAAACTGCTCCAGGGTGGGTGTCGATGATCCGGGCTGTGATGGGCTGGTCGGCTGGGTGGAGTTCTGATGAGAGGGAAGTCCAATGTGGAAAATGGCGGCGCCCATGGAGTGGGTGGGGGGTCGTCTGGCTTGTTGTGAGGTTCTGCCGGGGTGGTGGGCCAAGGCTGGAACCCACCATGCCTCCCGACTGCCTCATGGACGGCTGGGCACAGGGAGAGCAAGGAACCGCTCTGCCCCATGTCTGAGAGTCTCTGGACCAGCATACCTGGGCCGGATTGAGGAAGAAACTGCTCCAGGGTGGGTGTCGATGATCCGGGCTGTGATGGGCTGGTCGGCTGGGTGGAGTTCTGATGAGAGGGAAGTCCAATGTGGAAAATGGCGGCGCCCATGGAGTGGGTGGGGGTCGTCTGGCTTGTTGTGAGGTTCTGCCGGGGTGGTGGGCCAAGGCTGGAACCCACCATGCCTCCCGACTGCCTCATGGACGGCTGGGCACAGGGAGAGCAAGGAACCGCTCTGCCCCATGTCTGAGAGTCTCTGGACCAGCATACCTGGGCCGGATTGAGGAAGAAACTGCTCCAGGGTGGGTGTCGATGATCCGGGCTGTGATGGGCTGGTCGGCTGGGTGGAGTTCTGATGAGAGGGAAGTCCAATGTGGAAAATGGCGGCGCCCATGGAGTGGGTGGGGGTCGTCTGGCTTGTTGTGAGGTTCTGCCGGGGTGGTGGGCCAAGGCTGGAACCCACCATGCCTCCCGACTGCCTCATGGACGGCTGGGCACAGGGAGAGCAAGGAACCGCTCTGCCCCATGTCTGAGAGTCTCTGGACCAGCATACCTGGGCCGGATTGAGGAAGAAACTGCTCCAGGGTGGGTGTCGATGATCCGGGCTGTGATGGGCTGGTCGGCTGGGTGGAGTTCTGATGAGAGGGAAGTCCAATGTGGAAAATGGCGGCGCCCATGGAGTGGGGGGGGGGGGCGTCGTCTGGCTTGTTGTGAGGCTCTTCTGGGGTGGTGGGCCAAGGCTGGAACCCACCATGCCTCCCGGGCGCCTCATGGACTGGCTGGGCACAGGGAGAGCAAGGAACCGCTCTGCCCCATGTTTGCAGTTTACTAGATCTTTTAATATGGATTTAGCATATCAATAGCCATTCTCATAAAATTTTTGAGACAATTTTGCTTTAGGCATGTATGCTTACTGTTTTATCTGAATGGTTCTTAGTAACTGCGTTTTATATTCTAGAAAGATAAAAAGGAAATCTATTTACCTGCAAAGCTGCACTTCACAATTCCAAGCATGTTGCAATTTTGCCTATGGTCTTCTGTAGAAAAAAGAAAAAGCTAAAATATCAAATATATTATAGCTGCTAGTTATCAAATTAATTTTTTGCTTACTTTTGTTTATTTGTTTTTTTTCTTTTCCCAAATTTTATTACACCATTTTATTTTTTTAAGTAAGGTTATTGGTTAAATTTAAGTAGATACTTTAAGTTTTTTTTTATCTTTTTAAAAATTTTTTTAATTTTTTATTATACCACCATGAGACATACAATTACAAAGGTGTTCACAATTGGTTCTTGGTAATACAGTATTCCAGCACCCATCCCTCCACCAGTGTCCCATTTCCACCACCAATGTATCCCACCCCCTCCCACCCACCCCCCAGCCTGCCTCAACAGCAGGTAGCCCTATTTTCTCTCTTTCTCTCTCTGTCTCTCTCTCTCTGTCTCTGCATCTTTCTCCCTCTTGTTTTACACATTGTGGCTAGCCCTGCAGATATTTAGAGTTTAAAACTTAAGTTTCTTTGTGTATATTCAATGGTGAGTTTTAATCTGCCATTACCATTTCACACATTTAGTAAAACACTGGTATCTATTTATATCCTATTAATGAATGCAGTTATTCTATATCTGTCTTTATCCTTCTGACTAATTTCACGCAGCATGATAGTCTCCATGTCCATCCATTTGCAGGTAAATTTCATAATTTCATCTTTTCTGACAGCTGCATAGTATTCCATAGTGTAGATGAACCACAGTTTCTTTAGCCAGTCCTCTGTTCTTAGGCATTTAGGTTGTTTCCAGATTCTAGATACAGTGAATAGCGCAGAGATGAATAAAGAAGTACAGATAGTGTTTCTGCTATGTGTTTTTCGGTCTCTCGGGTATATTCCCAGGAGTGCTATTGCTGGATCAAATGGGAGCTCAATGTCTAGTTTTCGGAGGAATGCCCAAATTGTTTTCCAAAAGGGCTGGACCAGTCGGCACTCCCACCAACAGTGGATGAGAGTCCCTTTTTCTCCACATCCACGCCAGCACCGGTTGTTCTTGCTGTTTTGGATGTGTGCCAGTCTCTGTGGTGTGAGATGGTACCTCATTGTTGTTTTGATTTGCATGTCCCTGATGATTAAAGATGAAGAGCACTTTTTCATAGGCCTTTTGGCCATTCGAATTTCTTCTTTTTGGAAGCTTCTGTTCATTTCTTCTCCCCATTTTTTGATGAGGTTGGCTGTTTTTTTCTTGTGAAGGGCTACCAGTGCCTGATATATCCTGTATATTTACCTCTTGTCAGATGGGTATTGGGTGAATATCCTTTCCCACTCTGTGGATTGTCTTTGTATCTTGGTCACCGTTTCTTTTGAGGTGCAGAAGGTTTTTAGTTTTATATAATCCCATTTGTTTATCTTTGCTTCCATTTGCTTGGTCAGTGGTGTGTCGTCTTTAAAGCTACTTTTCGTTTCGATGTCGTAGAGCATTTCTCCTATGTTTTCTTTGATGTACCTTATAGATTCATGTCTGATGTTGAGATCTATAATCCATTTTGATCTGACTTTTGTGCATGGCATTTGAAGGAGGTCTAAGTTCATTTTTTACACGTAGATGCCCAGTTTTCCCAGCACCATTTGTTGAAGAGGCTTTCTTTGCTCCACTTAATATTTTTTGCTCCTTTATCGAAGATTAAGTGGTTGTATATTTGAGAGTGTGTTTCAGGATACTCAGTTGTATTCCATAGGTCTACGGGTCTGTCTCTATACCAATACCACACTGTCTTAATGACAACTGCTCTGTAGTAGAGCTTGAGGTTGGGGCAAGTGATACCTCCCATCTTCTTTTTCCCAAGGATCGCTTTAGCTATTCGTGGGGGTTTATTATTCCATACAAATTTCAGGAGTGTTTGTTCAATTTCTTTGAAGAACATCATAGGCATCTTTATAGGGACCACATTGAATCTGTATAAAGCTCTAGGGAGTATTACCATTTTGATAATGTTAATCCTTCCAATCCATGAGCAGTAAATGTGTCTCCATTTCCTCAGGTCTTCTTTTATTTCCTGAAGTAACGTTTTGCAGTTTTCTTTGTAGAGATCCTTTACATTCTTTGTCAAACTGATTCCTAGGTATTTGATTTTCTGCGGCGCAATTGTGAATGGGATAGTTTCTTTAATATCCCTTTCTTCTCTTTCGTTGTTTGCATATTGGAAGGCCATTGACTTTTGGGTATTGATTTTGTACCCTGCCATTCTACTATAGGAATGTATTATTTCTAGGAGCCTCTTGGTGGAGAGTTTCTGGTTTTCTAGGTATAATATCATGTCATCTGCAAATAGTGATAACTTGGCTTCTTCCCTTCCTATCTGGATGCCCTTAATGTCTTTTTCTTCCCTGATTGCTATGGCAAGTACTTCCAGTACTATATTGAATAGAAGTGTAGAGAGTAGGCAGCCTTGTCTTGTCCCTGATCTTAAGGGGAAGGCTTTCATTTATTCCCCATTGAGAATGATGCTCGCTGTGGGCTTGTAGTAGATGGCCTGGATTATCTTGAGGAAGGTTCCTTCAATCCCCATTTTACGGAGAGCTTTTATCATGAACGGGTGTTGAATCTTGTCAAATGCCTTCTCTGCATCTATTGATATGATCATATGGTTTTTATTTTTCTCTTTGTTGATCTGATGTATTATGTTGATTGACTTGCGGATGTTGAACCATCCTTGCATTCCCGGGATGAATTCCACTTGGTCATGGTATATAATCTTTTTGATGACTCTTTGGATTCTATTTGCTAGTATTTTGTTGAAGGTCTTAGCATCTGTATTCATCAGGGAGATTGGTCTGTAGTTTTTTTTTTTTTGTGATATCTCTGTCCGCTTTGGGTATCAGGGTGATATGTGCCTCGTAAAAGCTATTTGGGAGTGTTTCTGTTTCTTCAATTTGCTGGAAGAGCTTAAAAAGAATTGGGAGTTGGTCCTCTTTAAAGGTTTTGTAGAATTCACCGGTGAATCGATCTGGACCTGGGCTTTTGTGTTTGGGGAGACTTTTGACTACCGATTATATTTCCTCGATGGAGATAGGTTTGTTGAGGTATTCCAAATCTTCTTGTTGCAGACTTGGGAAGCTATAGGAATCCAGGAATTTGTCCATTTCTTCTAGGTTCTCTTGTTTCGTGGCATACAGGCTCTTATAGCAATTTCTGATGATCTTTTGAATTTCTGTGGTTTCTGTTGTGATGTCCCCGTTTTCATTTCTGATTCTATGTATTTGGGTTCTCTTTTCCTTTTCTTACGAGTCTTGCAAGTGGTTTTTCAATCTTGTTTATTTTTTCAAAGAACCAGCTTTTGTTTTTGTTGATCTTCTGGATTGTTTTTTGACATTCCATCTTATTGATTTCTGCTCTAAGTTTTATTATTTCTTTCTTTCTGCTTGTGTTGGGCTTCTTTTGTTGATCACTCTCTAAGATTTTAAGTTGTAAAGTCAGACTGTTTATGATGGCCTTTTCTTCTTTTCTGATGAATGCTTGAAGAGCTATGAACTTGCCTCTAAACACTGCTTTTGCTGTATCCCACAAGTTTTGGTAATTCGTGTCTTCAGTCTCATTTGTTTCCAGGATTCTCTGGATTTCTTCTTTGATTTCTTTTATGACTTGCTGGTTGTTCAGCAGTGAGCTGTTTAGTTTCCAGGTACTTGGTATTGGTCTCCGTTTTTGTGTACAATTAACTTCTATTTTCAGCACATCATGGTCTGAAAAAATCGTTGGCACAATTTCTATCTTCTTGATTTTATGGAGGTATGATTTATGGCTCAGCATGTGATCTATTTTGGAGTATGTTCCATGTGCACTGGAGAAGAAAGTGTATTCAGCTTTTTGGGGATGAAATGCCCTGTATATGTCTGCCAGCCCTCTTTCTTCCATCTCTACTTTTAGGGCCAGTATTTCCTTGGTAAGTTTCAAACTTGTTGATCTATCCTGGGTTGATAGAGCAGTGTTGAAGTCTCCAACTACAATTGTGTTGCTGTCAATGTCTTCTTTGAAGTCTATTAGTAGCGGTTTTAGGTATTTTGCTGGCACCTCGTTGGGTGCATATATGTTTAATAGCGCGATTTCTTCCTGATATATGCATCCCTTGACTATTAAGAAGTGACCTTCACTGCCCCTTCTGACCTTCTTCAGCCTGAAGTCTATGTTGTCGGATACCAGTATGGCTACCCCAGCCTTTTTGGATGGGTTGTTTGAGTGAAGGATTGTTTTCCGGCCTTTTATTTTGAGCCTGTCTTTGCTCCGATTGTTCAGGTGTGTTTCTTGAAGGCAGCAGAATGTCGGATTCAATTTTGTGATCCATTTTGCCACTCTGTGTCTTTCAACTGGTGCATTTAGACCATTGACATTGAGAGAGATTATTGTCATGTGATTTTGTGCCATTTTCTGTATAGGTTGTTTCTTCTTTTGGATTATGTCTCATCTTATAGTAGATCTTTCAGTTCTTCTTTTAAGGTTGGTTTAGATTTTACAAAGTTCCTAAGCTGTTGTTTAACCAAGAAGTTGTATATCTGTCCTTCAAATCTGAGCGAGAGTTTAGCTGGATAAAGAATTCTTGCTGAGGCATTCATTTCATTAAGTTTTTTTACTATGTCCCACCACTGCCTTCGGGCTTGGAGGGTGTCTTCTGAGACGTCTGCTGAAAGTGGAATGGATGCTCCTTTGTATACAATTTCCTTCTTTGATCTTGCTGCCTGAAGAATTATGTCTCTGTCTATGGCATCCATTACTTTGACTAGGATGTGTCTTGGGACATTTCTATTGGGGTCTCTTTTTGCTGGTACGCGTCGGGCTTCTTGGATCTTCATCCTTTAACTCGGGGCACTTTTCAGCCAGGATGTTTTTAACTGTTTTAATTTCCTTGGGGTTACTTTCCTGTCCCTCTGGGACTCAGATGATTCTTATGTTGTTATGCCTGGCTTCATCCCATTGTTCTCTGTTCCGTTGTTGATCCATTTTCTGGTCTTTTTCCATCTTATGTAGTTCTCTGAGTGCTTTCTGCAGCTCATCTTCAGTCTCACTGATTCTCTCTTCCGCTGCTGTCATCCTACTGTTGAGAGCCCCTGTTGTGTTTTTCATTTCATCTACTGAGTTTTTAAGCAATGATATTTCTATTTGCATGGTTCCAATTTCTGCTCTCATTTCCTCCCGTAGTTTATTGACTGCCCTTTCAACTGCTTCGTTTATGTTCTCCTGTATTTTATTGGACATCTGCTCAATTTTTTCTTTGCGCTCCTTAAACATCATACCAATATCTTCTCTAGTTTCATTGTCAAAGAGATCATGCACATTTGTATTCTTTTTTGAGTCTTCAGGGTCGATTCCTTCATCTGTTCTTCGAGCTGGGGATCTGCGTTTTTTCCCCATGGTGTTGCAGTGTTCAGGGATAGATTCCTCTAGTGTCCTGATTCTTTTTTCTTGAGGGTATTACCTTCCCTTGGTGTTGAATTTTCTAGTTTTTGTATTAATAGCTGCCGCGTGAGTGGCCCCCCTGCCTGGTCAGCCGCACACCCCAGGGAGAATACCTGAGGTGGAGTCAGGCAGGTGTGAGAGTTCAAAATGTCCGTTTACTTTCGCTTCTGCTCGGACTTCTGGAGTTTGTAGTTCCACCTTGTTCCGAGACCTGGGGCTCTACCACTACCCCAGGCGCCAGCGTGGCCAGCTGCACACGCCAGAGAGAATACCTCTTCTCCATAATTTAATGAGTGCAAATGTTTTGTTTAGGTTCAGGTTGCTCTTAATGAGGCTAAGCTTAGTGAAGAAAAGGTGAAGTCTGAATGTCAGCGGATTCAAGAAGAAAATGCTAAACTGAAGAAGAAGAAGGAACAGTAAGGCTGGAAAGGACGAGCTGCCCGGTGCTGGGTAAGGCTGGGGAGGACGAGCTCTATGGCGCTGGGCTAAGGCTGGGGAGGACGAGCTGTCTGGTGCTGGGCTAAGGCTGGGGAGGACTAGATGCCCGGTGCTAGGCTAAGGCTGGGGAGGAAGAGGTGCCCGGTGCTGGGCTAAGGCTGGGGAGGACGAGCTGTCCGGTGCTGGGCTAAGGCTGGGGAGGACGAGGTGCCCGGCGCTGGGCTAAGGCTGGGGAGGACGAGCTGCCCGGCGCTGGGCTAAGGCCTGGGAGGACGAGGTGCCCGATGCTGGGCTAAGGCTGGGGAGGACGAGCTCTTTGACGCTGGGCTAAGGCTGGGGAGGACGAGGTGCCCGATGCTGGGCTAAGGCTGGGGAGGATGAGCTGCACAGTGCTGGACTAAGGCTGGGGAGGACTAGCTGCCCAGTGCTGGTCGAAGGCTGGGGAGGACGAGCTGCCCGGTGCTGGGCTAAGGTAGGGAGGACGAGCTGCCCAGTGCTGGTCTAAAGCTGGGGAGGACGAGCTGCCCGGTGCTGGGCTAAGGCTGGGGAGGACGAGCTGCCCAGTGCTGGTCTAAAGCTGGGAGGACGAGCTGCCCGGTGCTGGGCTAAGGCTGGGTAGGATGAGCTGTCGGTGTTGGGCTAAGGCTGGGGAGACGAGCTGTCGGTGTTGGGCTAAGGCAGGGGAGGAGGTTGCCCGGCGCTGGGCTAAGGCTGGGGAGGACGAGGTGCCCGATGCCGGGCTAAGGCTGAGTAGGATGAGCTCTTTGGCGCTGGGCTAAGGCTGGGGAGGACGAGCTGCCCGGTGCTGGGCTAAGGCTGGGGAGGACGAGCTGCCCGGTGCTGGGCTAAGGCTGCGGAGGACAAGCTGCCCTGTGCTGGGCTAATGCTGGTGAAGACGAGCTGCCCAGTGCTGGGCTAAGGCTGGGGAGGACGAGCTGCCCGGTGCTGGGCTAAGGCTGGGGAGGACGAGCTGCCCAGTGCTGGGCTAAGGCTGGGAGGACAAGCTGCCCGGTGCTGGGCTAAGGCTGGGAAGGACGAGCTGCCCAGTGCTGGGCTAAGGCTGGGGAGGACGAGCTGCCCGGTGCTGGGCTAAGGCTGGGAGGGACGAGCTGCCCGGTGCTGGGCTAAGGCTGGGAGGACAAGCTGCCCGGTGCTGGGCTAAGGCTGGGAACGAGCTGCCCAGTGCTGGGCTAAGGCTGGGGAGGACGAGCTGCCCGTGCTGGGCTAAGGCTGGGGAGGACGAGCTGCCCGGCGCTGGGCTAAGGCTGGGGAGGACGAGCTGCCCGGCGCTGGGCTAAGGCTGGGGGGACGAGCTGCCCGGTGCTGGGCTAAGGCTGGGGAAGATGAGCTGTCAGTGCTGGGCTAAGGCTGGGGAGGACGAGCTGCCCGGTGCTGGACTAAGGCTGGGGAGGACGAGCTGCCCAGTGCTGGTCTAAGGCTGGGAGGACGAGCTGCCCGGTGCTGGGCTAAGGCTGGGGAGGACGAGCTGCCCAGTGCTGGTCTAAAGCTGGGGAGGACGAGCTGCCCGGTGCTGGGCTAAGGCTGGGGAGGACGAGCTGCCAATGTATCAGGTTGCTATGAGGCTAAGTAGAAGTCGTCAGCGTCAGAGAAATGCTAAACTGAAGAAGAAGAAGCAGTAAGGCTGGGAAGGACGAGCTGCCCGGTGCTGGGCTAAGGCTGGGGAGGACGAGCTCTCTGGTACTGGGCTAAGGCTGGGGAGGACGAGCTGTCTGGTGCTGGGCTAAGGCTGGGGAGGACTAGCTGCCCGGTGCTGGGCTAAGGCTGGGGAGGACGAGGTGCCGGTGCTGGGCTAAGGCTGGTGAGGACGAGGTGCCCGATGCTGGGCTAAGGCTGGGTAGGATGAGCTGCCCGGCGCTGGGCTAAGGCTGGGGAGGACGAGCTGCCCGTGCTGGGCTAAGGCTGGGAGGACGAGCTGCCCGGTGCTGGGCTAAGGCTGGGGAGGACGAGCTGCCCGGTGCTGGGCTAAGGCTGGGGAGGACGAGCTGCCCAGTGCTGGGCTAAGGCTGGGAGGACGAGCTGCCCAGTGCTGGGCTAAGGCTGGGGAGGACGAGCTGCCCGGCGCTGGGCTAAGGCTGGGGAGGACGAGCTGCCCGGCGCTGGGCTAAGGCTGGGGAGGACGAGCTGCCCGGCGCTGGGCTAAGGCTGGGAGGACGAGCTGCCCGGCGCTGGGCTAAGGCTGGGAGGACGAGCTGCCCGGTGCTGGGCTAAGGCTGGGGAGGACGAGCTGCCCGGTGCTGGGCTAAGGCTGGGGAGGACGAGCTGCCAGTGCTGGGCTAAGGCTGGGGAGGACGAGCTGCCCGGTGCTGGGCTAAGGCTGGGAGGACGAGCTGCCCAGTGCTGGGCTAAGGCTGGGGAGGACGAGCTGCCCAGTGCTGGGCTAAGGCTGGGGAGGACGAGCTGCCCGGTGCTGGGCTAAGGCTGGGGAGGACGAGCTGCCCGGTGCTGGGCTAAGGCTGGGGAGGACGAGCTGCCCGGGCTGGGCTAAGGCTGGGGAGGACGAGCTGCCCGGTGCTGGGCTAAGGCTGGGGAGGACGAGCTGCCCGGCGCTGGGCTAAGGCTGGGAGGACGAGCTGCCCGGTGCTGGGCTAAGGCTGGGAGGACGAGCTGCCCGGTGCTGGGCTAAGGCTGAGGAGGACGAGCTGCCCAGTGCTGGGCTAAGGCTGGGGAGGACAAGCTGCCCGGTGCTGGGCTAAGGCTGGGAGGACGAGCTGCCCAGTGCTGGGCTAAGGCTGGGGAGGACGAGCTGCCCGTGCTGGGCTAAGGCTGGGAGGACGAGCTGCCCGTGCTGGGCTAAGGCTGGGAGGACGAGCTGCCCGGCGCTGGGCTAAGGCTGGGAGGACGAGCTGCCCGTGCTGGGCTAAGGCTGGGGAGGACGAGCTGCCCAGTGCTGGGCTAAGGCTGGGGAGGACGAGCTGCCAGTGCTGGGCTAAGGCTGGGGAGGACGAGCTGCCCGGTGCTGGGCTAAGGCTGGGAGGACGAGCTGCCCAGTGCTGGGCTAAGGCTGGGGAGGACGAGCTGCCCGGTGCTGGGCTAAGGCTGGGGAGGACGAGCTGCCCAGTGCTGGGCTAAGGCTGGGAGGACGAGCTGCCCGGCGCTGGGCTAAGGCTGGGAGGACGAGCTGCCCAGCGCTGGGCTAAGGCTGGGGAGGACGAGCTGCCTGGCGCTGGGCTAAGGCTGGGAGGACGAGCTGCCCGGGCTGGGCTAAGGCTGGGAGGACGAGCTGCCCAGTGCTGGGCTAAGGCTGGGAGGACGAGCTGCCCAGTGCTGGGCTAAGGCTGGGGAGGACGAGCTGCCAGTGCTGGGCTAAGGCTGGGAGGACGAGCTGCCCAGTGCTGGGCTAAGGCTGGGGAGGACGAGCTGCCCGGCGCTGGGCTAAGGCTGGGAGGACGAGCTCCTGGCTGGGCTAAGGCTGGGGAGGACGAGCTGCCCGGTGCTGGGCTAAGGCTAGGACGAGCTGCCCAGTGCTGGGCTAAGGCTGGGAGGAGCTGCCCGTGCTGGGCTAAGGCTGGGAGGACGAGCTGCCCAGTGCTGGGCTAAGGCTGGGGAGGACGAGCTGCCAGTGCTGGGCTAAGGCTGGGAGGACGAGCTGCCCAGTGCTGGGCTAAGGCTGGGGAGGACGAGCTGCCCGGTGCTGGGCTAAGGCTGGGGAGGACGAGCTGCCCAGTGCTGGGCTAAGGCTGGGGAGGACGAGCTGCCCGGCGCTGGGCTAAGGCTGGGGAGGACGAGCTGCCCGGTGCTGGGCTAAGGCTGGGAGGACGAGCTGCCCAGTGCTGGGCTAAGGCTGGGAGGACGAGCTGCCCGGTGCTGGGCTAAGGCTGGGAGGACGAGCTGCCCGGCGCTGGGCTAAGGCTGGGAGGACGAGCTGCCAGTGCTGGGCTAAGGCTGGGAGGACGAGCTGCCCGGTGCTGGGCTAAGGCTGGGGAGGACGAGCTGCCCGGTGCTGGGCTAAGGCTGGGGAGGACGAGCTGTCCAGTGCTGGGCTAAGGCTGGGGAGGACGAGCTGCCCGGTGCTGGACTAAGGCTGGGAGGACGAGCTGCCCAGTGCTGGTCTAAGGCTGGGGAGGACGAGCTGCCCGGTGCTGGGCTAAGGCTGGGGAGGACGAGCTGCCCAGTGCTGGTCTAAAGCTGGGGAGGACGAGCTGCCCGGTGCTGGGCTAAGGCTGGGGAGGACGAGCTGCCAATGTTTTGTTTAGGTTCAGGTTGCTCTTAATGAGGCTAAGTTTAGTGAAGAAAAGGTGAAGTCTGAATTCACGTTCAAAAGAAAAGCTAAACTGAAGAAGAAGAAGGAACAGTAAGGCTGGGAAGGACGAGCTGCCCGGTGCTGGGTAAGGCTGGGGAGGACGAGCTCTCTGGCGCTGGGCTAAGGCTGGGGAGGACGAGCTGTCCGGTGCTGGGCTAAGGCTGGGGAGGACGAGCTGCCCGGCGCTGGGCTAAGGCTGGGAGGACGAGCCCGGCGCTGGGCTAAGGCTGGGAGGACGAGCTTGCGCTGGGCTAAGGCTGGGGAGGACGAGCTGCCCGGTGCTGGGCTAAGGCTGGGGAGGACGAGCTGCCCAGTGCTGGGCTAAGGCTGGGGAGGACGAGCTGCCCGGTGCTGGGCTAAGGCTGGGAGGACGAGCTGCCCAGTGCTGGGCTAAGGCTGGGGAGGACGAGCTGCCCAGTGCTGGGCTAAGGCTGGGAGGACGAGCTCCGGTGCTGGGCTAAGGCTGGGAGGACGAGCTGCCCAGCGCTGGGCTAAGGCTGGGAGGACGAGCTGCCCGTGCTGGGCTAAGGCTGGAGGACGAGCTGCCCGGTGCTGGGCTAAGGCTGGGGAGGACGAGCTGCCAGTGCTGGGCTAAGGCTGGGAGGACGAGCTGCCCGGTGCTGGGCTAAGGCTGGAGGACGAGCTGCCCAGTGCTGGGCTAAGGCTGGAGGACGAGCTGCCCGGTGCTGGGCTAAGGCTGGGGAGGACGAGCTGCCCGGTGCTGGGCTAAGGCTGGGGAGGACGAGCTGCCCAGCGCTGGGCTAAGGCTGGGGAGGACGAGCTGCCCAGTGCTGGGCTAAGGCTGGGGAGGACGAGCTGCCCGGTGCTGGGCTAAGGCTGGGGAGGACGAGCTGCCCGGCGCTGGGCTAAGGCTGGGGAGGACGAGCTGCCCGGCTGGGCTAAGGCTGGGAGGACGAGCTGCCCAGTGCTGGGCTAAGGCTGGGAGGACGAGCTGCCCGGTGCTGGGCTAAGGCTGGAGGACGAGCTGCCAGTGCTGGGCTAAGGCTGGGAGGACGAGCTGCCCGGTGCTGGGCTAAGGCTGGGAGGACGAGCTGCCCAGTGCTGGGCTAAGGCTGGGACAAGCTGCCCGGTGCTGGGCTAAGGCTGGGAGGACGAGCTGCCCAGTGCTGGGCTAAGGCTGGGAGGACGAGCCCCGGGCTGGGCTAAGGCTGGGAGGACGAGCTGCCCAGCCTGGGCTAAGGCTGGGGAGGACGAGCTGCCCGGTGCTGGGCTAAGGCTGGGGAGGACGAGCTGCCCGTGCTGGGCTAAGGCTGGGGAGGACGAGCTGCCAGTGCTGGGCTAAGGCTGGGAGGACGAGCTGCCCAGTGCTGGGCTAAGGCTGGGGAGGACGAGCTGCCCGTGCTGGGCTAAGGCTGGGGAGGACGAGCTGCCCGGTGCTGGGCTAAGGCTGGGGAGGACGAGCTGCCCAGTGCTGGGCTAAGGGGAGGACGAGCTGCCCGGTGCTGGGCTAAGGCTGGGAGGACGAGCGCCCTGTAAGCTGGATCTGGGCTAAGGCTGGGGAGGACGAGCTGCCCGGTGCTGGGCTAAGGCTGGGGAGGACGAGCTGCCCGGCGCTGGGCTAAGGCTGGGAGGACGAGCTGCCCAGTGCTGGGCTAAGGCTGGGGAGGACGAGCTGCCCAGCGCTGGGCTAAGGCTGGGGAGGACGAGCTGCCAGTGCTGGGCTAAGGCTGGAGGACGAGCTGCCTGGTGCTGGGCTAAGGCTGGGAGGACGAGCTGCCCGGTGCTGGGCTAAGGCTGGAGGACGAGCTGTCCAGCTGGGCTAAGGCTGGGAGGACGAGCTGCCTGGTGCTGGGCTAAGGCTGGGGAGGACGAGCTGCCCGCTGCTAAGGCTGGGGAGGAGCTGCCCAGTGCTGGCTAAGGCTGGGGAGGCTGGCCCGTGCTGGCTAAGGCTGGGAGGACGAGCTGCCCAGTGCTGGGCTAAAGCTGGGGAGGACGAGCTGCCCGGTGCTGGGCTAAGGCTGGGGAGGACGAGCTGCCGTGGCTAAGGCTGGGAGGACGAGCTGCCCGGTGCTGGGCTAAGGCTGGGGAGGACGAGCTGCCCGGCGCTGGGCTAAGGCTGGGGAGGACGAGCTGCCCAGTGCTGGGCTAAGGCTGGGGAGGACGAGCTGCCCGGCGCTGGGCTAAGGCTGGGGAGGACGAGCTGCCCAGTGCTGGGCTAAGGCTGGGGAGGACGAGCTGCCCGGTGCTGGGCTAAGGCTGGGGAGGACGAGCTGCCTGGCCTGGGCTAAGGCTGGGGAGGACGAGCTGCCCGGTGCTGGACTAAGGCTGGGGAGGACGAGCTGCCCAGTGCTGGGCTAAGGCTGGGGAGGACGAGCTGCCCGGTGCTGGGCTAAGGCTGGGAGGACGAGCTGCCCAGTGCTGGTCTAAAGCTGGGGAGGACGAGCTGCCCGGTGCTGGGCTAAGGCTGGGAGGACGAGCTGCCATGGCTAAAAAGGGCTGGCTAAGGCTGGGGAGGACGAGCTGCCCGGTGCTGGGCTAAGGCTGGGGAGGACGAGCTGCCCGGTGCTGGACTAAGGCTGGGGAGACCGAGCTGCCAGTGCTGGGCTAAGGCTGGGGAGGACGAGCTGCCCGGCGCTGGGCTAAGGCTGGGAGGACGAGCTGCCCGGCGCTGGGCTAAGGCTGGGGAGGACGAGCTGCCCGGTGCTGGGCTAAGGCTGGGGAGGACGAGCTGCCCGGTGCTGGGCTAAGTTTGGGGAGGACGAGTTGCCCGGTGCTGGGCTAAGGCTGCGGAGGACAAGCTGCCCGGTGCTGGGCTAATGCTGGTAAAGACGAGCTGCCCAGTGCTGGGCTAAGGCTGGGGATGACGAGCTGCCCGGCGCTGGGCTAAGGCTGGGGAGGACGAGCTGCCCGGCGCTGGGCTAAGGCTGCGGAGGACAAGCTGCCCGGTGCTGGGCTAGTGCTTGAAAGACGAGCTGCCCGGTGCTGGGCTAAGGCTGGGGAGGACGAGGTGCCCGGTCTGGGCTAAGGCTGGGGAGGATGAGCTGTCCAGTGCTGGGCTAAGGCTGGGGAGGACGAGCTGCCCGGTGCTGGACTAAGGCTGGGGAGACCGAGCTGCCCAGTGCTCGTCTAAGGCTGGGGAGGACGAGCTGCCCGGTGCTGGGCTAAGGTAGGGAGGACGAGCTGCCCAGTGCTGGTCTAAAGCTGGGGAGGACGAGCTGCCCGGTGCTGGGCTAAGGCTGGGGAGGACGAGCTGCCCAGTGCTGGTCTAAAGCTGGGGAGGACGAGCTCCCGGTGCTGGGCTAAGGCTGGGGAGGACGAGCTGCCAATGTTTTGTTTAGGTTCAGGTTGCTCTTAATGAGGCTAAGTTTAGTGAAGAAAAAGGTGAAGTCTGAATGTCAGCGGATTCAAGAAGAAAATGCTAAACTGAAGAAGAAGAAGGAACAGTAAGGCTGGGAAGAACGAGCTGCCCGGTGCTGAGTAAGGCTGGGGAGGACGAGCTCTCTGGCGCTGGGCTAAGGCTGGGGAGGACGAGCTGTCCGGTGCTGGGCTAAGGCTGGGGAGGACGAGCTGCCGGCGCTGGGCTAAGGCTGGGAGGACGAGCTGCCGGTGCTGGCTAAGGCTGGGGAGCGAGCGCTGGGCTAAGGCTGGGGAGGACGAGGTGCCCGGTGCTGGGCTAAGGCTGGGGAGGACGAGCTCTGGTGCTGGGCTAAGGCTGGGGAGGACGAGCTGCCTGGTGCTGGGCTAAGGCTGGGGAGGACGAGCTGCCCAGTGCTGGGCTAAGGCTGGGGAGGACGAGCTCCCGGTGCTGGGCTAAGGCTGGGAGGACGAGCTGCCTGCTGCCGGTGCTTAAGGCTGGGAGGACGAGCTGCCTGGCGCTGGGCTAAGGCTGGGGAGGACGAGCTGCCCGGTGCTGGGCTAAGGCTGGGGAGGACGAGCTGCCTAGCGCTGGGCTAAGGCTGGGAGGACGAGCTGCCAGTGCTGGGCTAAGGCTGGGAGGACAAGCTGCCCGGTGCTGGGCTAAGGCTGGGGAGGACGAGCTGCCTGGTGCTGGGCTAAGGCTGGGGAGGACGAGCTGCCCGGTGCTGGGCTAAGGCTGGGGAGGACGAGCTGCCCAGTGCTGGGCTAAGGCTGGGGAGGACGAGCTCCGGTGCTGGGCTAAGGCTGGGGAGGACGAGCTGCCCAGTGCTGGTCTAAAGCTGGGGAGGACGAGCTGCCCGGTGCTGGGCTAAGGCTGGGAGGACGAGCTGCCTGCACTAGGAGGTAAGGCTGGGAGGACGAGCTGCCGGTGCTGGGCTAAGGCTGGGAGGACGAGCTCCCGGCGCTGGGCTAAGGCTGGGGAGGACGAGCTGCCGGTGCTGGGCTAAGGCTGGGAGGACGAGCTGCCCGGTGCTGGGCTAAGGCTGGGGAGGACGAGCTGCCCGGTGCTGGGCTAAGGCTGGAGGAGAGCTGCCCGGTGCTGGGCTAAGGCTGGGGAGGACGAGCTGCCCGGCGCTGGGCTAAGGCTGGGAGGACGAGCTGCCCAGTGCTGGGCTAAGGCTGGGAGGACGAGCTGCCCAGTGCTGGGCTAAGGCTGGGGAGGACGAGCTGCCAGTGCTGGGCTAAGGCTGGGGAGGACGAGCTGCCCGGTGCTGGGCTAAGGCTGGGGAGGACGAGCTGCCCGGCGCTGGGCTAAGGCTGGGAGGACGAGCTGCCGGTGCTGGGCTAAGGCTGGGGAGGACGAGCTGCCCGTGCTGGACTAAGGCTGGGGAGGACGAGCTGCCAGTGCTGGGCTAAGGCTGGGAGGACGAGCTGCCCGTGCTGGGCTAAGGCTGGGAGGACGAGCTGCCCAGTGCTGGGCTAAGGCTGGGAGGACGAGCTGCCCGGTGCTGGGCTAAGGCTGGGGAGGACGAGCTGCCCGGTGCTGGGCTAAGGCTGGGAGGACGAGCTGCCCAGTGCTGGGCTAAGGCTGGGAGGACGAGCTGCCCAGCGCTGGGCTAAGGCTGGGAGGACGAGCTGCCCAGTGCTGGGCTAAGGCTGGGGAGGACGAGCTGCCCGGTGCTGGGCTAAGGCTGGGAGGACGAGCTGCCCAGTGCTGGGCTAAGGCTGGGAGGACGAGCTGCCCAGTGCTGGGCTAAGGCTGGAGGACGAGCTGCCAGCGCTGGGCTAAGGCTGGGGAGGACGAGCTGCCCGGCGCTGGGCTAAGGCTGGGGAGGACGAGCTGCCCAGCGCTGGGCTAAGGCTGGGGAGGACGAGCTGCCCAGTGCTGGACTAAGGCTGGGGAGACCGAGCTGCCCAGTGCTGGGCTAAGGCTGGGGAGGACGAGCTGCCCGGTGCTGGACTAAGGCTGGGGAGGACGAGCTGCCCAGTGCTGGTCTAAAGCTGGGGAGGACGAGCTGCCCGGTGCAGGGCTAAGGCTGGGGAGGACGAGCTGCCCAGTGCTGGTCTAAAGCTGGGGAGGACGAGCTGCCCGGTGCTGGGCTAAGGCTGGGGAGGACGAGCTGCCAATGTTTTGTGTAGGTTCAGGTTGCTCTTAATGAGGCTAAGTTTAGTGAAGAAAAGGTGAAGTCTGAATATCAGCGGATTCAAGAAGAAAATGCTAAACTGAAGAAGAAGAAGGAACAGTAAGGCTGGGAAGGACGAGCTGCCCGGTGCTGGGTAAGGCTGGGGAGGACGAGCTCTCTGGCGCTGGGCTAAGGCTGGGGAGGACGAGCTGTCTGGTGCTGGGCTAAGGCTGGGGAGGACTAGCTGCCTGGTGCTGGGCTAAGGCTGGGGAGGACGAGCTGTCCGGTGCTGGGCTAAGGCTGGGGAGGACGAGGTGCCCGGTGCTGGGCTAAGGCTGGGAAGGACGAGCTGCCCGGCGCTAGGCTAAGGCTGGGGAGGACGAGTGCCCGGCGCTGGGCTAAGGCTGGGAGGACGAGCTGCCTGGCGCTGGGCTAAGGCTGGGGAGGACGAGCTGTCCGGCGCTGGGCTAAGGCTGGGAGGACCACCTGTCTGGCCCTGGGCTAAGGCTGGGGAGGACGAGCTGCCCGGCGCTGGGCTAAGGCTGGGGAGGACGAGCTGTCCGGCGCTGGGCTAAGGCTGGTGAGGACGAGCTGTCTGGCCCTGGGCTAAGGCTGGGGAGGACGAGCTGCCCGGTGCTGGACTAAGGCTGGGAGGGCGAGCTGCCCAGTGCTCGTCTAAGGCTGGGGAGGACGAGCTGCCCGGTGCTGGGCTAAGGTAGGGAGGACGAGCTGCCCAGTGCTGGTCTAAAGCTGGGGAGGACGAGCTGCCCGGTGCTGGGCTAAGGCTGGGGAGGACGAGCTGCCAATGTTTTGTGTAGGTTCAGGTTGCTCTTAATGAGGCTAAGTTTAGTGAAGAAAAGGTGAAGTCTGAATATCGGCGGATTCAAGAAGAAAATGCTAAACTGAAGAAGAAGAAGGTACAGTAAGGCTGGGAAGGACGAGCTGCCCGGTGCTGGGTAAGGCTGGGGAGGACGAGCTGCCCGGTGCTGGACTAAGGCTGGGGAGACCGAGCTGCCAGTGCTCGTCTAAGGCTGGGGAGGACGAGCTGCCCGGCGCTGGGCTAAGGCTGCGGAGGACAAGCTGCCCGGCGCTGGGCTAAGGCTGGGGAGGACGAGCTGCCCGGCGCTGGGCTAAGGCTGGGGAGGACGAGCTGCCCGGTGCTGGGCTAAGTTTGGGAGGACGAGTTGCCCGGTGCTGGGCTAAGGCTGGGGAGGACAAGCTGCCCAGTGCTGGGCTAATGCTGGTAAAGACGAGCTGCCCAGTGCTGGGCTAAGGCTGGGGATGACGAGCTGCCCGGCGCTGGGCTAAGGCTGGGGAGGACGAGCTGCCCGGCGCTGGGCTAAGGCTGCGGAGGACAAGCTGCCCGGTGCTGGGCTAGTGCTTGAAAGACGAGCTGCCCGGTGCTGGGCTAAGGCTGGGGAGGACGAGGTGCCCGGTCTGGGCTAAGGCTGGGGAGGATGAGCTGTCCAGTGCTGGGCTAAGGCTGGGGAGGACGAGCTGCCCGGTGCTGGACTAAGGCTGGGGAGACCGAGCTGCCCAGTGCTGGCCTAAGGCTGGGGAGGACGAGCTGCCCGGTGCTGGGCTAAGGCTGGGAGGACGAGCTGCCCAGTGCTGGTCTAAAGCTGGGGAGGACGAGCTGCCCGGTGCTGGGCTAAGGCTGGGGAGGACGAGCTGCCCAGTGCTGGTCTAAAGCTGGGGAGGACGAGCTCCCCGGTGCTGGGCTAAGGCTGGGGAGGACGAGCTGCCAATGTTTTGTTTAGGTTCAGGTTGCTCTTAATGAGGCTAAGTTTAGTGAAGAAAAGGTGAAGTCTGAATGTCAGCGGATTCAAGAAGAAAATGCTAAACTGAAGAAGAAGAAGGAACAGTAAGGCTGGGAAGAACGAGCTGCCCGGTGCTGGGTAAGGCTGGGGAGGACGAGCTCTCTGGCGCTGGGCTAAGGCTGGGGAGGACGAGCTGTCCGGTGCTGGGCTAAGGCTGGGGAGGACGAGGTGCCCGGCACTGGGCTAAGGCTGGGGAGGACGAGCTGCCCGGCGCTGGGCTAAGGCCTGGGAGGACGAGGTGCCCGATGCTGGGCTAAGGCTGGGGAGGACGAGCTCTTTGGCGCTGGGCTAAGGCTGGGGAGGACGAGGTGCCCGGTGCTGGCTAAGGCTGGGGAGGACGAGCTCTCTGTTACTGGGCTAAGGCTGGGGAGGACGAGCTGTCTGGTGCTGGGCTAAGGCTGGGGAGGACTAGCTGCCCGGTGCTGGGCTAAGGCTGGGAGGACGAGGTGCCCGGCGCTGGGCTAAGGCTGGGGAGCACGAGGTGCCCGATGCTGGGCTAAGGCTGAGTAGGATGAGCTCTTTGGCGCTGGACTAAGGCTGGGAGGACGAGCTGCCCGGTGCTGGGCTAAGTTTGGGAGGACGAGCTGCCCAGTGCTGGGCTAAGGCTGGGAGGACAAGCTGCCCAGTGCTGGGCTAATGCTGAGGACGAGCTGCCCAGTGCTGGGCTAAGGCTGGGGAGGACGAGCTGCCCGGCGCTGGGCTAAGGCTGGGGAGGACGAGCTGCCCGGCGCTGGGCTAAGGCTGGGGAGGACGAGCTGCCCGGTGCAGGGCTAAGGCTGGGGAGGACGAGCTGCCCAGTGCTGGGCTAAAGCTGGGGAGGACGAGCTGTCCGGTGCTGGGCTAAGGCTGGGGAGGACGAGCTGCCCGGTGCTGGACTAAGGCTGGGGAGACCGAGCTGCCCAGTGCTCGCTCTAAGGCTGGGGAGGACGAGCTGCCCGGTGCAGGGCTAAGGCTGGGGAGGACGAGCTGCCCAGTGCTGGTCTAAAGCTGGGGAGGACGAGCTGCCCGGTGCTGGGCTAAGGCTGGGGAGGACGAGCTGCCAATGTTTTGTGTAGGTTCAGGTTGCTCTTAATGAGGCTAAGTTTAGTGAAAAAAAGGTGAAGTCTGAATATCAGCGGATTCAAGAAGAAAATGCTAAACTGAAGAAGAAGAAGGAACAGTAAGGCTGGGAAGGACGAGCTGCCCGGTGCTGGGCTAAGGCTGGGGAGGACGAGCTCTCTGGCGCTGGGCTAAGGCTGGGGAGGACGAGCTGTCTGGTGCTGGGCTAAGGCTGGGGAGGACGAGCTGCGCTGGTGCTAAGGCTGGGGAGGACGAGCTGTCCGGTGCTGGGCTAAGGCTGGGGAGGACGAGGTGCCCGGTGCTGGGCTAAGGCTGGGGAGGACGAGCTGCCCAGCGCTGGGCTAAGGCTGGGGAGGACGAGCTGCCCGGCGCTGGGCTAAGGCTGGGGAGGACGAGCTGCCCGGCGCTGGGCTAAGGCTGGGGAGGACGAGCTGCCCGGCGCTGGGCTAAGGCTGGGGAGGACGAGCTGCCCGGTGCTGGGCTAAGGCTGGGGAGGACGAGCTGCCCGGCGCTGGGCTAAGGCTGGGGAGGACGAGCTGCCCGGCGCTGGGCTAAGGCTGGGGAGGACGAGCTGTCTGGCGCTGGGCTAAGGCTGGGGAGGACGAGCTGCCCGGTGCTGGACTAAGGCTGGGGGAGCCGAGCTGCCCAGTGCTCGGCTAAGGCTGGGGAGGACGAGCTGCCCGGTGCTGGGCTAAGGCTGGGGAGGACGAGCTGCCCAGTGCTGGTCTAAAGCTGGGGAGGACGAGCTGCCCGGTGCTGGGCTAAGGCTGGGGAGGACGAGCTGCCAATGTTTTGTGTAGGTTCAGGTTGCTCTTAATGAGGCTAAGTTTAGTGAAGAAAAGGTGAAGTCTGAATATCAGCGGATTCAAGAAGAAAATGCTAAACTGAAGAAGAAGAAGGAACAGTAAGGCTGGGAAGGACGAGCTGCCCGGTGCTGGGCTAAGGCTGGGGAGGACGAGCTGCCCGGTGCTGGGCTAAGGCTGGGGAGGACGAGCTGCCAGTGCTGGGCTAAGGCTGGGGAGGACGAGCTGCCCGGCGCTGGGCTAAGGCTGGGGAGGACGAGCTGCCCGGCGCTGGGCTAAGGCTGGGGAGGACGAGCTGCCCGGCGCTGGGCTAAGGCTGGGGAGGACGAGCTGCCCGGTGCTGGGCTAAGGCTGGGGAGGACGAGCTGCCCGGTGCTGGGCTAAGGCTGGGGAGGACGAGCTGCCCGGTGCTGGGCTAAGGCTGGG